>JAYJME010003486.1:0-12035 GCA_036873775.1 Costaria costata | reverse complement strand
TACGGCTCTGTCGAACATTCTCAGAGGCAGGAGAGGAGAGGAGAGGGGCCTCGCTCCTTTGGGTGTGTTGTGTTTTGCTCACGGTTTGGTCTTGTATCATTTAATACTTGGTATGCATGTTATTAAATAGTAGCATGGTTGTCAGGTCATTTGAAGATTATATCGTTGAGTTTCCAGGAATCATTTAATACCTGGTACTTCGTATGACGAGCTTCTGGCCGACTGAGCTGTGTGTGCGTGGTACATAATATGACGCGCATACAAATGTGGGTGTGTCAAATACTACCCGTGTTGCTCGAGGTATCGTTCTAGTTTTTACGGGTACCTGGTACCCGGTACTTTTACATAAATAGCCAGCGCTTGGCGGTGACTATGTTGTTATCACATTAACCCATCGCCAAAATCGAGTCCGTGGTCACAAGACACTCTCCAATAACTCTGGAAAGGAAGAATATGGACTCCTACTCCTAAGATTATTTTTTAGAGTCGTAGGAAACGTAAGCGTCAGACTTCCACGAAGCATTAGTCACAGGGTCATGGCGCCATGGTCTTTTTTCGAGTTCTTCTATAAGAAGCGCAAGCGTCAGTGTTCCGCGGAGTATTATCGTAGGGTCATGGCGTCATGGCCCTTACAGTACGTCCATTTCTCCCCAAGACCTAGTTATCTTTGTGATTGTCGTCGAATTTCAAGTTAATTCTTCATACTTGCGTAACCTGATCTTATAGTCTACAGCAGCAGTGGCAGTATTACTCTGTAGTAGCAGCAGCAGTATCAATAGTAGCAGTAGTAGCAGTAGTAGCAGTAGTCTACTGCCATGCCGTCCTGCCATAATAGCCGTTGGCCCCGGCCAATTGAGGCCCAACCGAAGTCGAGTTAGCTTGCCCTCCCCCCGATCAAGAAGAATAACTAATAATATATGTATCATTTGTTTTAGCGTATGATGTGCCTTTGTCTTTATATATAGCAACTGTCGGTGCCGTTGCTCGCCTGGCCTTCCTTTTGCTCCGTTTTGGCTTCGCTTCTACCCGGTAAGGTCGATAAATGAACCACGTGAAGCTTCCCAACCTAGCCTACCCTACCCGACACCCCACATGGCAATCTGCTGTTAAGTGTACAACCATAGCAGGATACCAGGCACCAGCTACTGTACCGGCAACATATTTATTCTGGTACAGTACCAGCGGGGGTATGCAGCAGAGATCGTACGAGCGTTGCAGTAAACCGGGTATGATATGTTATATCATGTACCAGGGTATGCAAGCATGGAAAGTGAAGGCAAGCAATAAGGCTGGCTGCAGCAGTTAAATTGGGCCTCAATGCTCCAATACCCTATATATATACATACCCTAGCGCAGTGGAGCAAGTTTAATAAATCAATTTGCCGACTGTGTCGTTCTCAAGCCATATTAGTGCATCAATTTGCCGACCGTGTCGTGCTCAAGCTCTATTACTCCACAGTAGCGCTACTCCTGTAACTGTAGCTCTAGACGACTACTCTAGCTCTCTACTCCTCTAGCTCGGAAAGACGCCCGGGGCTGGTTTCTCTGCCATCCCCACCCTCGCGGCCTGTGATGGAGCAGCAGCTGGCACAAGATGTGGTCCGGCACTTAACCTGAAGTCGATCATCGTATGAAATGCCTTGACAAAAATGAAATGCCAAGTATCTTGCTACAGACAGTAACCCTTTAGGACTTGAGCGAGAAAACCTGTCGACAAAAAGGGACGATTATCGAGCACGGGAAGCTGGCCGGGCTACACAGAACAGTATTAATAGTAGCTGCTACAGTTTGTAGCTGCCACAGCAGTAGTGCTGGGGCAGGAGATGTATCCAAAGTGCAAAGGGGCATGGATGGCACGCGCGCAGGCAGCATCTTGATACGTCTACTTACAACATCGTCAGGTCATTTGAAGATTATATCGTTGTCGCAAGTGCGGGCAAGAAATCCCTTTCTCTCTATCTACTTCACGCTCGACATATGAATAGACGGCTGGTATCAGCGCACGTGTAGGTTTGTTGCTCACTTATTCCTGGGTTATAACCCGTTTATTGCCTGGGTTTATAACCCCAGGTGATAAAGTGATAAAGGGGTTATATAACAAACCCAGGTGATATAACCTCTTTAATACCTGATTATGCAGTAACACCCAGGTGATAAAGGGGTGAGAACAAACCCAGGTGATGAAGGGGTTATAACCTCTTTAATACCTGATTATGCAGTAACACCCAGGTGATTAAGGGGTTATAACCCCCTGTTTACCTGGGTTGTATGTACCCGGTTCGGGACTTGAGAGGAAATGACGTCGAAAGAAATGGCGATTACGATTACAGCAGTGTAAGCCATGCAAGGCAACCTAACATACTGCTGTTGTATCATACTATTGGTAACACTACTGTAGTATTGATGGAGGGGTGGGTTATCATAGAAAGAGCACCCGAACTTCAACGCCCGGAGTTGTACGATACGCGTGCTGCATGATGTGATACTACAGAGTACTACCTGTACTTGGACGGCACGCTCACACGACAAGGAACGAGTGGCTATTATTATAATAATAGCAGATCGCTCTTCTTATCGTTTGTTTTTGTCGCTACGTATTGATATTTCATACTCATACATCTATACATCTATTTAATAATCGTAGTAGTAGTAGTGGGTCTGAATGGGGTAATAGCATCACCAAAACTCAACGTAAGGCGAGAACTACTGTATGACGTGTTACATGTAAAATAGATGTCAAATGTCAAATACGTTGGTTGGGCTGTTCGTAGGCCTGCAAGACATGTGACTTGTGAAGCTCTTCACTTTAGACTTTAGACGGTACTCGGGGTACTCTGTTTTTGTATGATATGAGGCTGCAGTAGTAACGTAGCTGTCGATCTCGGTCTCAAAGGAATGTGCGGATATGAATCCCTGCGATTTCCATTGGAGTGGGCTTGGATAACCCCTTGGCCTGATGGCCGGTAGGGTTTGAGGTCGCGAGGAGGACACTGATGAATATTGATGGCAATATATTGATGACAATATAGTGATAACATTGATAGAAAATTATTTTGAAGACATTATCAAATTGATGGCAGTTTTGGCGGTCCCTGGTCCACCTCTCATCATTGTGGAACAGCAGCTGGAAATTCGTAGGGACATACTATCATACTATCACACACCTCGAGTAAGGTTTTCACATAGCGTAGCGCGTGGACCAGGGGGCGGAGGCGGTCCGGCGGGGGGGGGGGGGGGTGAACACAACAAACAATTAGGACATGAATCATGAATTGGACAGGGGTTGTAGGCAAAGGTTACGTATGATTATAAACCCTTGAAATACAGTGCCACGCATGCATGTCCCCTTGCACCAGGGCACCTTGTACGTCCCTGGCACCTGGTATATGACAATATGACAGCAGTACTTGTATTTCATGTTGACATTGTTTTATTGCACGTATTGATAACTGATAGAACATGCACCGACACCCAACGCCCTGCCGGTTCGCGAACGATCCGTCCGTTCGCCCGCCACCGCCGCCGTCGCCGCCGCCCCGCAGGCTTCAAGTGGTGAACTACATCGCCTTGGCAGTGTTCTCGGCGTCGATGTACCGGATCATGCGCCTTTGGGACGGCTCCCTTAACCGGATGAACTTCTTCCCCCTGGCAATCCCGTTCATCGGCGTCTTCGCCTCCATGACCTACCTATTCGGGTTTTTCGGGATCACCATCATCTCCGCAGTCATGGACCCCCCCTTCACGTCGTCCCCCCTGCCTAGCCCCAAGAACCGCTCTGCTAAAAAGAGCGACACCGTCGCGACGCCTGGTGGAGACGCTTCGGGTTACAGCTTCGACGAGCCGGAGATGATCATCGTGGGGGCTGGGACGGCGGGGGCGTCGGCCGCGGTCACTTTTGCGCGGCAAGGGCGCAAGGTTCTCCTCGTGGAGAGGTTCATGCACGAGCAGGACAGGATCGTGGGGGAGCTGCTGCAGCCGGGGGGGCTACGAGCGTTGGAGCGGCTGGGGCTAGACGCTTGCGCGAAGGAAGGGAGCGACAGCGTTGTCGTCGAAGGTTACGCCGTGATCCGGGCCGCTAACTTCGAAGACACCTGCGGAGCGGCTTCTAGCGGGCCCGACGAGGTGATGCTGTACTACCCCGAGACGGACCCGGAAAATACTTCGGAGCTGTTCGGCAAGGGGGTCACGCCTGCGACGCCCGCGGGCGGAGCTGCGGGCCGGGGTAATTTTCCCCGGGGACGGAGCTTCCACAACTGCCGCTTCGTGCAGAGGCTGAGAGAGACGGCGCTGGCGGAGAAAAACATCCGGGTGGTTGAGGCAACGGTGTCGGACTTGCTGGAAGGGGAGAATGGGGAGGTTGTTGGAGTCAGATTCCGCGAGGCGGCGGAGGAGGGTGCGCCGGAGGGGGAGGAGAGGGTCACTCGCGAGGTTCGGGCGCCGATAACCGTGGTCGCTGACGGCATCTGGAGCGGCCTCAGAAAGTGCGCCAACACCCATCGCCCGCAGAAGATGTCGACGTTCGTGGGGGTGCTTGTGACGCACCCCCCCGACGCCGCACCGGTGCCTCACAAGCACTGCGGGCACGTCGTTCTCGCGCACCCGTCCCCTATCCTGATTTACCAGATCTCGTCGACCGAGACGCGGGTGCTTGTGGACGTGGCGGGGCCGATGCCGAGCGCTGCGGACGGCGGCCTAGCGAAATTTTTGAAAGAGAAATCTGCGCCGCAGCTCCCGAGTCTGTTCCAGGCGTCGTTTTTGGAGGCGGTGGCCCGCGGCGACGTGAAGTCGATGCCGAACAGGACGATGCCCTCGTCTGACGTGCACCGCGAGGGGGCCCTCCTGCTCGGAGACGCTCTGAACATGCGGCACCCGCTCACGGGGGGAGGGATGACCGTTGCGATCAAGGTGCGGTAGGAAATAGTAGAGCGGTACGTAAGATATTTATTATTGGCGATATACTGGTATGATACTTTGTATATGTTTTCTTGTTTGGACGTGCGCTATCATGTTCAGATCACAAGTACGATAGAGGTACTCGGAGCGCTTTTTGGCCGGTTGACGGGGCTGAAGTGATCGAGTGTATAATATATTATACCCGTTGTCGTCGGAGTACTGTTTGGTGTTTTGCAATATCCGTCGGAGTACCGTTTTGTGCTTTGCAATATTACCGTAGAGAGCTCAAGTTAGAGAAAGCCTCCGAACTTTTAGCGACATTTATGCGTGTTTTCGCCTTATATTATACTTGGAGGTAGACGTATAATGTCATTATTAATTATCACGAAGGAAACAAACGTCAGCCGTCGATGTGAAGTCAACTAACAACACACTGAGGGTTTGTTTCCGGATCGCCCGTAATGTAAACACCACCAAATCCTGGTACTGCTGTACAGTATAGTAAGAAACTCCCCGGGATATAGTCCAGGGTCAACAGGAGAATACAAGGCGAATACACAATTAACCTGTGTTACTTCTTTTTTCCCGTTTTTTTTATTCTGTTCGGTGAACCTTTTGGTTCGGTTCGGTTCGTTTTTTTTTTGTTTTCTTTGGTTTGTTGTAGGCTACTGATGATTACGATGCGCTGCGCTGCATTGCGGTATGTTTCTGTTGTCCCGTCCCACGCTAAGTGCTGAGGTCACGCCCCGCACGCGACATGCCTCTCTTTTGAACTCCATGCCTACAGTAGAGCGTCGAAAAAGGTTTTCTCACGTTGGTTTGTGCGTCCGATGTATTTCTGTGTGCGTGTTCTCTCTCTATATATATACATACACGCTTCGTTGCTGCAGGACGTTGAGCTGCTGTCGAACCTGCTGGAGGAAGTGTCCTTCGAAGACACGGCGGCGGTTGCGGCAGTGGCGGCCCGATTTCACCAACAGCGGAAAGCGCACGCGGCGACGATCAACGTCCTCGCCAATGCCTTGTACCAGGTGCGTGAGGCATCGTGTTGTTGGACTTGTTAGAAGTTGCTTTGTTTGGCGCCGATTCCTGACGGCAGGTCGGTGTGGCTTTCGCCGTCGTATAGTATCATATAACATATCATACCAGGTATCATAGTATACAAAGTACATATGATACCTGGTATTATTTTAACATTAAAAAACATTAAAAACATACTGGTAGGAGATTGAGAGGAAAAAATCGGAGTCACTTTTTGGAAATACGATTTTTTTTTACTTGAGCGAAAAAAACAAGATCGTCCGCGTATGTATATACCAGGATGTATCATAGCTCAAGTATGTTCCGTCAGCCGGAGAAAGACAAAACTGCCAGCTAAAACACCAAGACCGTCTTCCCGTATTCTCATACCAGTATAGCTCAAGGATATCCCGTCAGCATGACAAAGGCTTAAACAGCAGTAATAAATGTTAAATAGTGCCCCTTGTTGCGGAAATGGCCGTGCTCGAACATTTCCGATCTTCTATCTTAACCCGTCTTTACGAGTATTCATAGAAGTTTTAATTGTACCCGGATTTTTTTGCGGACAGACTACTTTGAAATTGGTATGAATATTTCACGCATGGGATTATTTTTACTGTCCATATACCTCGTATTAGTAAGCGCTTGAGATTAATGGTGAAAGGGTTTCACTTTTTGTGGCGCCGCGTGGTCACGTTGTGCCGCCTGCCTGCCTGTTTGGGCCTTAGCCTTCGTATCAAATCATACGTACCGACGCCGTGCGGGACCGTACGTTGCCCCCGATGCCACTCTCCGATTGTCCCCCGACCGTCGTACGGTACCGGCCCTCTCATGATCGTCATGATCACCATAACAGAAGAGCCCTGCAAGAAACTCAGCCTGAGATTTCCGGGAAAATAAGAACATCTGCATCGGTTATAACAATGTATACTAAATTTAGTGTGGAATACACCTTTTCTCAGATAAGAAATCAATCTAGCTCGTAGCCTGGGCAGTTTCATGTTCGAGGGCCGTTTTGTAACTGTATCGCTCTTGTCTACCAACTCACCCACCCACTCAACCACCCCTCTCCCCGAAAAAAAACTTCCCGTCCCAGGTCTTCAGCACTCCTGAGGACCCTACGTCGAAGGACACGCGCGTTAACCTTCAGAGGGCTTGCTTCGACTATCTCAGCCTGGGCGGTTGCTACTCGGCTGGACCGATCGGCCTGCTGTCCGGCTTGAGTCCCGTGCCTTGGGTTCTCGCGACGCACTTCTTCATGGTGGCGTTGCATGGTTGCCGCATGCACCTGCTGCCGTTGCCTACTCCCGGAGGGTTTTTGCGTGTGTACCGGTTACTGCACGTGGCGACGAAGATCATCATGCCGCTGCTGGAGGAGGAGAGCTCGACGTTTTTGTCGTGGTGGCCTGTGAAGAAAGCGGTGCAGCTTCTGTTCCCTTGGGAGCATGAGAGATGGGAGAACTGAAAAATACAGTAATAGGAAGTATATACGTACGCACTGCTGCTGCTGCTGTACCGGGCGCCTCTGATTTGTGGGGGAAGGGTTTATTCTCGAGATTTTTTTGGTGTTGGCTCGCACGCGATGCGCAGGACTACTGTGCCTACCCAGTGCGTGCGACAAGCTGCCACTCAGAGGGGGGGCGGAGGGTTTGTTCATCAGCGAAAAGTGAGGTTTGTTTGTTCGAGTTTTTTTTTTTCTGTTTTGTTCGTTCGGGGTTGTTCGCGGTCCGAAGTCAACATGCCATGCATGCAGTAGTTGCTCGGCAAAGGGAAAGGAGCAGCCGCGTTTGTTCGCAGCAGCGCTTGCTTCTCCTCGCTCCAGTCCCTCGTGGCGGGTGCCGCCCTGCGGTAGAAATGTTGCCGGAGTCGGATAATAAGTAGAATTTCGGGGAGGTTGGGATTTAGGTGTGCGCGATATTTTTGTAGGTCCTGCGGTGAGGACAATCGGGTCGCTCGAAACACACCAAACATACACACGCAGCAAGCAACCGCAGATGGGGGTGGTGGTTCGTGGTGGTGGTGGTGGTGGTGGTGGTGGGTGTGGCTAGTTGAAGAAGAAGTCTGTCTGCGCCCGATGTGTTGACGCTCGGAGTGGATGAGACGCTTCGTTGGTTCTTCTTTTTTTGGATAGGTTTTTTTTTTCTTCTTAGTGTACCATAATTTCCTTGCTCGCGCGATAGCAGCAGAAAAGTAAGCTTTGATCCTAGAAACTGCGCCGTTCTCATCAGAGAGTGTTTTATTTTTTCGTCTTGGTACGCGTAAGCTGAGAAAGGCGTTTAGTTAGCATATCATACAGTAGTTAGCGGTAAAACAAGTACCAGGAACTTATACCTGGTATTTTACGTATTGACATTTTTATTTTTATGTTTTCAGCAGAGAGCTTGCAATACGAAGGGATGAAAGCAGCAGGGACTTGTTTTCCTGGAGTCTGCTTAGTTCGGTCCCTATCGGCCGCGTATACCATACCCACCCGCGTACATCTGACATGGCATGGCACGGAATGGCAAGTTTCAAGTGGGCGGCTGCGATGACAAAAAGTTGCGTCAAATCGCAGTGGATTGTTGGCAGATTGTTTCTCAAGTTTTTAAGAGGTGGACGTTGTATGCTGAGAGTGTTTTTGATGTAGTACACGCTGATAGCACCATATTTACCGTACCCCCCACGATACTTGTTTTGGCGT
Organism: Costaria costata; assembly: GCA_036873775.1. Classification (NCBI taxonomy): domain Eukaryota; class Phaeophyceae; order Laminariales; family Agaraceae; genus Costaria; species Costaria costata. The sequence continues at coordinate 3,442 of JAYJME010003486.1, read as the reverse complement.
GCATATGCACTACTCGTTCGTAACACACGCTGGGAGACCAGCAGATTACTTCCACAGCAGTTGGGTGACATGTCTCCCTTGCGCAGACTTGTGTCTGTTGTCTGCTGCGTGTCGACGAGAGTCAAAATTATTGAAAATATCGGGGGTCCGTACTTTTGAGTCTTTGGGCTGGATACATATTCGTGTATCACGTGTCTTATACCAGGGTGTCTATCATGCCAGTACGTCCCCTCTGGGTGGTGAGTAGATGTTGTATTACTGGTCAAGCAGGCACTTTGTTTCGTGTATGGTAGGTACTTCAAGTACCAGGTAGGCGCTACGGCTCCTCTCGCAGGACTAAATTAAGGACACAATGAGAACATTCCTTACCCTGCCTGCTCGCCCCCTCGATGCCTCATGTCCTCCATGCCTAATAATGTGTTAAAAAGGACTTCGTCCGGGCGAGGCAAGCGAATAGTGTGACAGGGAGTGCCGAGCACGCGTGGTGAGTGTAGCTTCAGGCACCACCAGCTGACAATTTATTGGACATTCGTTCGACGGGTTCATACTGCCATCCGTGTGTATTGATTGGCATACATAATAAACCTGTTACGAGTCATCGCCTATCTTGTATGCGTGTCTGGACTGCTGTATGAAGTACGAGGACGCGGATTCGACACAAACAATTATTATTATTATTACTATTATTATTATTATTGTTGTTGCCTTTCCGAGCAAGAAGACATGAAAGGAATGAGAAATTAAATCTGAAGCAAACTTTTTTTTACACACGTCGGGCAGATCATGATCTACCTGATCTATCTACAGCAGATCGTACAGATAGATACAGATCATCAACGGGTTGGGAGTTTGGAAATATGTACCAGGTATTATACTTTGTAGTAAGGATCATGCATCGGAACCTACAGTACAGACAGATCATCTGATTCACGTCGAAATATGTGTACGGATCACGCAGATCGTACCAGAGCAGAGAGTATACAATGTTGTGCTATTAATAACAAGCCCTAACAAACCCACACCCATGATGACAATAACGCCTGCTACTACGATATTAATGAGCCGCCTTTGCCGCAAATCTGGATTATTATATAGGATACAGTATAGAAATCGAGGAATTGGTCTTGCCACCGTGTGGTTCCAGTGTTATTATGTAGAGGGGAAATCTCGAAAAGCGCCCAAAACACTTTTTTAGATCCTAACCCCAACCCCGACCCCGACCCGACCCAGTTGAGATTTTTCTGGACAAAATCAGGCGTTATTTTTTTTGAAAAATTGGTGGGCCATACTAAAAAGTCAAGTTATCAAATATTCCCCGATTTCTATACTGTATCCTAGATAACAATTCAGACATATGCGGTAAAGGCCACTGGTATTAATACTTCAAACTGCGGCAACTTATACCATCGATACAGACCATTCTCATGTTCCTTCCTGTAGAAGACCAGCCCCCCCCAGGAAAATTGTACCTGCGATATTATACAGAGTAGATATTTCAGATCGTCGGTGGAGTAAATGGTCTGTGTTATCTGTCGAGTGATCTATTTGTTCGTGAAAATCTGTTCTCTCGCTCCATGAATTTTAACATCTTACGTAACAATATCCAAAACCATTCATCAACCGCGCTGGTTTGAAGCTGGTTTGAAAGGGGGGGAGGGGGGGTGACTGAAAGAAAGGGAGAAGAAGGGATCCTGGTCGGAGAAGAGGTCAATTAAATATGACATTCACCGTCAACCTGAAAAATTTGCAATGATGTTGCAAAATGCATTATTATTGGACGGGATAGATGCGACGACAAGTTTCCACGGAGCGTCAGTTTATTCGGCGGCGCTCGTTATTTCGTTTCCCGGTATGATATGGTATCATATTCTCGATCGTTTTGCGTACGAGTAGTAAATGGCATACTACGGCAGGCAGCAGCAATAATACATGAACCCACCACATTATTCGTACTGCAAAAAGTATCCCGCACTCCCAAGTCCCCACGAGAAAGTGGTTGCAGCTCTGTCTGCAGTTCTGGCATTTTGCTGTGTGTGAAACTCTGTAACGGAGGTACACCCTACTATAATACGTACAGTATACAGCAGTGCCGAAAACAATGGTCGGAGCTCGTATGATTAATGCAATACGACCAATCAGAAAACTGCGGGCACGAAATCCAGTAGTATGATCACATTAATACGATAGCTGGAACCCTCTCAGCTGTCGGTCGGTATGCATGATACCAGGTACACGCTGCGCAGAGAAAGTCTTGCTTGACACCATCTATGGTTTTGGCGTTTCACATGCTTCTTTTTCGTATCTTCGTCGTGTTTTGCGGTGCACGGTGCACATGATATTACTCTATGATATGGAGGCGGTTTTATCCGGGAGTGTTATCCCTACACCCCCGCACGCCGCCATCAGGATCGCCACAGCGTAACCTCACGAGAACCCGATCATGTGAGCATGCTCGTTTGCCGAGATAAACTATAGCAGTAGAAAAGGGCATAGCAACGCAGACTTTTTGGTGCTGTGTTGGTGATCCCGAGCAGGTGGTGCAGATTTGATGGACAAACATTGCAGGACAGAGAGTGGCCACCACAGCAGCAGCAGCAGCAGACAGCGTGCTGCGTAGTGTTCTGTACTGTGCTGCTGTGCACTTGTGCTGCTGTGGTGTGCTGTGGTATAGATGTTGGCGCATGTGGCTGCAGATCTAACGTTAGGCTGTAGGGAAGGCTGTAGGGAAGCAGAAGCTGCTAATGCGATTGGTATGGTCGAACGTGCCGCAGCCGATAGTCTGACATCGTTACGTAGGCGCCGACTGCTGTTGTGTACCAGTACGTCGTATGATACCCAGGTTTATATCATACCATACCTGGTACTTGTACGGTTACTGCTGCCGTACAGTACATGTGGTGCCGATACGTGGTGTTTGTCGCGTTTATTTAGCCTGCGAACTGCGAAGAGCTACGAGTACCTTTCTGAACCTATGGCCCACGTAATATCTGTCTGGTTCTGCGCCGCCGGATCGATCGATCGATCAACAGTCAATGCGGCTTGCACAGAGATGCACGTCGCACATACCGATATAGGATTAATTTATTGAGATAGCTACACATTCTCATATTGTAGGGCCCATTCTTGTAACAACTGCTGTAGTATTAATAGTAGGTCCTAACGGTAAGTATGATTTCATACCCGGTACTGCTCAAGAACTTCGACCTCCTGTTAAAAAGTGATGTGTGTTAAATAACTACCGGCGAAGTAATGTGGCACACGCGAAGATGCGAACAACTCTCATGGCGTGCGAGCACAATCGTCGCAACCCTTGACACAGAACGATCCCTCCGTACCTTGGAAAACCGATCAGACCGGCATATCATCACAACACTGCACACGCCATGGAAGGACGAGGTCGCGGATTTCGGGGGAGGGGGGGGGGAGAGGCTTCCGAGGAGGC
>JAYJME010003485.1:0-12035 GCA_036873775.1 Costaria costata | reverse complement strand
TGCGCCGCCGCCCTAGACCGTTCGTGGCGGCCGTTCGCTTGACCGTCGATCGTTCGTTCGCTACCGTCGATCGTCCGCTCGCTCGACCGTCGATCGTTTTTTCGTTCGCTCGACCGTCGGTCGTCCGTTCGCTCGACCGTCAACCGTTCGTTCGTGGCGGCCTTGCGCCGCCTTCGTCGATCGCCTGCCGTGTTGCCCGCTCGATCGATCGCCGCTCGCTCGGTCGATTATATGTAATTCCCAATCTAGTAGGCCGTGGGCCGTCCGGTGTCCGTTGTCCGGTGTCCGGTGTCCGTCGGCCCCAAAAACATGCCGAAGCTGCACTGCTGTGCTCTGTACGCACCTAACCACCCAACACCCCAACCATATAGTCGTAACGAGAGATTGATTATATTTTGACCTCGCAGCAGCAGCAGCAGTGGAAGCAAGAGGGAAGTTAGTTGTGAGCAGAGTATAGTGTGGAGGGCAGGGTACTGTGTAAATACAGCAGTAGCGTCAATCTCCAATCACACATACCTGTACATACATGCCAGCCATGAAGATGCGATAACCAAAGTCCGGCCTAATCTTCATATTGGCTGATGTTCGGAATTACAGTACAGACCCCTAACGCACCCATAAGCCAAGGGTCTCCTCTACGTGAACGACCCAAGCTCCCACTGTTCACTATGAAGCCTCTCCTCGCTTCAGGCGGGGGAGGTTTGTGGAGGCTCCTCCTTGCCACAACCCCCCCCCCCCCCAGTAAGCAAAGGCCCCGGCCAAACTCGTCCAAGACCATGACTAATCCGACATCACCAGTTGAGACGGCCTCCATATTGGTGTCGGCGAGTCTCCGAATTCTTCTACAGTACTACACTGTACTGTAATAAATGAACTACGGGAGACGTTACTGTACCAGGAAGACGAAAACAACGTAAAAAAACCGGGGGAACGGGAGAAGTAGCAAACCTCTCGCTCACGCCGCTACCCCGTTTTCCTGCTCTAGGGGCACACCGTTGACCTACAGACACCCATAACGGTCTCGCATTTGAAGTCTCTGCTTTTAGAATCCGAGAACAAAAAAGCGATCTATACCTAGCTTCAAGGAATCCCCAAGAGCAGGTCGACCAAAACCACGAGTATACCGCCGCTTTACCAAATAACGTACCAGGTAGTTCGAAAGGACCCGGTCCGGCCACAAGAATCTCAGCGAGACCATGTGGGTGAAAGTTTTTTCCCAAAAGCGGTCCGGTGTGGCAAAGCTATTCCGTACACATAGATACTTTTTTGGTGTGCACGCCTAACGAACACATGATTCCGAGACGTGCAACATAATAACAAAGCAACACCCACCCGCCCGAGCAACTAGAGAACGGTAAGGATCGCCCGGGTAAAAAAAAACAAAATGCAGCCGTCACGACGAACAACGCCGTCTTCGTGTGGCCACACGACATATATCGTTGGGTTTAATAAACTCGGACACCGCGTGTTCTCCGAAATTTATCTGTCAGCGTGCAAACCGACTACTCGTATGTAACACTGATCGAACGTGTTTTCTCAACACGAAGTGTGCTATCACAGACAGCCAGGACAGGGCTATACAGCACAAAAGGTGCAAGATAAGACGATACGTAGGTCCCCGTGTCAAGACTTCCCCTACCAGTTATGTGTTCCTCGCGGAATGATCGCCCAAAGTGATATAGTACACCCCTAACAAAGACGGACATAATGAGGCGCATGAAAGAGAGGGCGGTGTGGAGGACAGGGTACGCGTAGATACCGTCCGATCATGCATATCGACCATGAAGATGCGTTAACCAACGTCCGGTCCATGAGATCCGCCATCAATGGCGATCTTTCGTAATGGTTGACGATTGGGAATACAAACCCCGGCAGTACAGCCCGTGGCAAACATTTTCTCGAATAAGTCGTAAGTAACCCCGGACGCACCCGGGCGCGAAGGGTCGTCTACGAGAACGACCGAAGGTTTGGTACTCTATTCACTATAATACGACCCCTCCCCGCTTCTCGCGAAGGAAGGTTGCGGAGGCATCTCCTTGCCACATGATACGAAATAAACAGTGCGCAAAGGCGTAGGCCGAACCCGTCCAAGACCAAGACGAGCCAGATACCACCAGAGGAGGCGACCTCTATAGTACTAGTAGTATTAATTGTACATACCCTGGTACAGCGGTAGTACGGTGGATCTTAGTATTCAGAATCAACAATGGTGTGTAAAATACAGAGATATACTGTTAATATTAATAGTATAGGTTTATGGGTCGATCGTGGGTACTGATTATACTGATGGTTTACCATAACATATATAGCACCTTTTGTGGCAGCTTGCAGGGTATCCCAACACGGCAAGTTTTCTACGGTACGCTAGCACCATGCCACATTCATTTCATGACGGCGGGACCTGAGCATCATCGCACAGCAGTTTCATGACATCCCCATGATATGAACGCAACCAAACATAACCATGGCGTGGAGGAGGAGGAGGAGCCTGGACGCGGCTTAGGATTAGAGTGTAGAAGGTATAGTATTTAGATGGACGTGTAATGCGAGAGAAGGGCGAAGCGAGGGAAGCAGGTGCAGCAGATCGATGTTATGCCGGAAGTATTCATAGGTACATAATATAGCTATAGCGCGGCGTGCATAGGTTTTTCTCTCGGGTTTCTTCCTATTTTGGGAGGCTGTTCATGCCTAGTTGACGTTGAAGCTCATGCCGCCGGAAATGCCGGATGGCAAACATTAACTGAAAACATTGACATAATTCGTATACTTGGTATATAATATATATGTACGTAACAGTGTATAATGTTATGAAGTAAACCTGGCACTCGGTACAGCTCGCTCCGTCGACGTCAAGTTTACTTAACATCACACACAGCCAAGCAGGGTGTGTACAAGGCGATTGAGGCTAGGAAAAGTGGGCAGGGGCCAAAAAGTCTCTGCTTTCGATATGTTACGGCGGCGGCGGGCATTAAAACCCCCTACAACCAATTAACTTAGAATAACCCCGGTACTGCTGTGGCACTGGTACTACTACTGGCAATGCCACTACCGAAGTATTACAACAGCAGTAATACCATGTACCGGTATTCAGTAGGCGGTGAGATGGTTAGCACTGCTGCATGTGTGACGAAGCAAGGCTGCCTCGTTTGCTGTAGGCCGTGAGCGCTCGAATGTTTATCCCCTTCACCCCTGCAAACATACATCCCCTCTGAGTCCAAGTAGGTTGTCATCAAAACATGGGTGTGGGCGTACTTCTGGTACAGAGTCAAGCTGAGCGCGCATCATTCACAATGTGGAGGAAGTACTCCCCTTGCCTCGTGGGTACACCACGGACGGGCAGCATACGAGTAGTGGATTTTCCTACTGAACACTCGTATTGATTATAGCCACCTCTCAAACGCATCACCCCACACCAAAGCTTGCCGAGCTCGTGCATAGACTACAGTAGTCACTACCACCTGGGGAAACATCCATAGCGGCCTGACCGGCGCACATCTGAGCTCTCGCATGCCATAGCTGCTTCTTGATACAATACTAGCAGATGAGATATCGTGGCGCGGAACAGACGGAGTGCCTAGAAGGGTATGCGGGTAGACATATTTCCTGTAATATACGAAGTATGTCGGAAAATGTGTTTACTCCGTCGGTAACTCGTATTTTGCCCCCGTCCCCCTGTCCCATGCACCTCTACCGGAAAGCCCACTTGGATGTACTGCGCTACAGAGAGGACCACCGTAACATCCTCCCCAGCTGGTTGGCCAGGGAAAGGACAGCCCCGAGACACTATAGACGGTGAAACCAAGGTTGTCCACATCAAACAAGACTGAGAGGGAAAAACCCGGACACATTTCTCCGCCAGGAAAAACCCGTCTCAGCACGCCAAGTTCGCCGCGAAAACAGCTCTCCCCGAAATCTGCCCCCCTCCTGCACCTCGTCTTCCAACATGATCCGACCCGGAATAAAGGTCGGCCGCGTCTGGCACTTCGTAAAAAAAGAGTGAAAATGACAATAAAAATCCTCCACGTGCTTTCTTGAAAAACTAATGGCGAGACAAGAGCTTTGAATACGTATTGCACTGTACCAGTAGCACCGCCACCGCGGCCAGCCTATGACAGCATGCTGTGGCGAAACCAGCGCGTTTGTGAGCTGCTCGTATTTCTAACGGACATACTTGTATGTGCCGGGGTTCGATTTATGTCGGCAAGGCTTTTTGATCTTGAATGAAAAAAGAGCAGCCAATTGGTTCAAAGGCCTCGAGGCCTCATCCCGGAAACCGCTGAGGACTTAATTGGTGCTTCGAGCTGGAACATGTAGAGCTAACGTAGCAGGTGTAATAGCTCTTTCTAGCGCACTCTGTGTTGTAGCTGTTGGTGTAACAAAATTCTCTTCGCATGGGTGCGTTCTCCCTCAGGATCAGGGTTATTACTTTTGTATCAAAGCCGTACACACTTACTTCCTGTGCTCATAGGACACGTCAGGACGAGGCACACAAAAATGCCAAAACAAATTCAAGCAGGTAAGTGTGAGTGAATATAGGGGCTTCCCCATTATCTGGATTTAGTTGGGTGCTTGATTGCCGCATTAATAGCAAAGAGCAGTCTGCACCGTACAGCGCCGCCTTGTATGAGCCGCCGGGGGCTGGTGCAGCAATACCCTAATGCTTCGTACACACAATATAGGTATTGCATGATACTGGTGCCAGTTATAAAGCAATACACAACATATTATACTCTACGAGTATGCACTTTATACCACATCTAAGTAACACATCATACACTGCATACAGCGGCAACAGTATATTATACTATTAATAAGGCCCGGGGTACAGTGTAGAGATTATCATCGTGGTGGAATGGTCAGTAGAGAGCCTACCACGTTTCTTGAGAAAATGGTTGTCGCACACTGTTCACGAGACAAAGCGGCTAACTCTAACCAATGGTTGGTTGGATCTGATTGGCTCGGGAGTGGTCAACTACCCTCCCTCGGAATGGTAGCAGGGCGTGAATCTTGAAAGCAGGCTCTGTCCGTAGAGCTACGTAAGGACACGGGGATTAAATAGAGAGGTTTTGCCAAAATAAGGTATACCTTGCCACGTTTCGGCCAAAATCAGTTACATGCTAATAACAAGTACAAAACACAACCCAGGAGCCCTGCTATTGGCCAGGCTGACATCGTAACTGATCTTGGCACGAGAGGGCCAAGGTATACTTGTTTTTTTCTACTTTGTCTATCTTTCAACTGATTTTGGCCAACTTTGAACCAATCAGAGAGGCCAAACGTACACTGTTTTTTCTCTCCGTATGCGTCTGCCCTCCCTCGGTTGAAATTCTTCGGTATTACCATTAACGTATAAACTCTGTGTACTCGTACGTCGTACGTAAAAGTACGTATTTATACATGCATACATGCGTACGCTGGTTTCACTTTTTCTTCTTTGGGGTGTGCGACGTGCTTCAGTTATTTAATAGTTGTTGTGATGTGTACTCTGTTGTTTTCTATGGTCACAGCAGTCTATTATAAAAGAAAAAAACGTCAGCTGTGAGATCGAGAATTTCGTCGAAACTCAACTTTGCAATACAGCACCGTGCATGGTCTTTGTCTGCACCACCCCGCGTCGAGGTGGTCTCAGATTTGATACGGCAAGGTAGTTTCGTGCCGAGCAGGCGGTTCCGCGAGTGACGTTCTAGAAGATTTAAAGCTGCCAACCGGGGGGGGGCAGATTGAATACTCTTGGCGACCCCGCCGTGGCGAAACAAACGAAACCTATTAATAGTGACTCTCTGCAGGTCCCCAAGTGGAGCCCGTGGTATCTGCACCCTAGAGGAAACGAAACAATTCAGATTTTGGAGGTCATTTTAGGCGAATTATTTTTTTAATGATGGATGTTCGTGGACAGAACACTGCTTGTTGTGGCGCGCGTTTTCACTTGGTTTTAGTATGTACCTGATTTTGGCTCAAACGGATCAGGTGTACTGATTTTGGCATTTGCCCTACAATATAACTTGCGTTTCAAAGCGACGTGCTTTCCCGGCCGAATTTCGATTTATTGTTGTTTTTCGGTTCTTTCTAGGGCTCCCGCACCTTTGTGTGACCACGGACTCTAGATTTTGAGTTAACCCTTTTACCACCCCAATAAATTATCCCATACTATTTCCAAGTAGTTCTGTCCCCAAAACCGTTTCCGGCTCTACTAAATAAAGGGGTTAATGTGAGAACAACAACAACAACGAGTTGTACACCCTTCATGGGGAACGACCTCCCGCAATGATCAGGGATGTGGTAGCTGTACTTGCACTTTGTGAGATGTTTCGGGAAGACTTGGTGATAGTTGATATGTGTATGGTGGTTTCTGGTTCCATTGCTCTTTTTTCAATATTTTCGTCAGGTGGAGTCTCTAGCTTTTGATTGAGTGTCAGCCTATAATAGGGAGACGTTGGGCAATGTGGGAGGCGTTAAGCAAGCGTATTCAGATTAAAAATGAAACTAGTGCTTCGTCGGAATAGGGAAAATATAAGACACTGTTCTTGCCCGCATTTCATTATTTTGTTGTATTACAAGGGGGCTCCGCCGGCGGCAGCTTGGGCCGCCGACGAAGCTTAAGGCCCCGCAGCTTTCAGGCCAAATACAACTAAGGCCACCGACGAAGCTTAAGGCTCCGCAGCTTTCAGGCCAAATACAAATTTACTGCAAACGGGAGTTTTCGACGCCAAGGGCCCGTGAAGCTAGTCGAAATCTGTAATTTACGACGTACGTGCACGCTAAGATTACGGTGCCTCGTAAGGGCCGCCGACGAAGCTAACGCCCGCAGGTTGAAGCGAAAATCGTGTTTTTCTGCAAACGACAGAAAGTTTCCGATGCCAAAGGCCCGTGGAGTGAACAGAGTTGAAAGCGGTAAATTTACGACGTGCACGTTAAGATTACGGTGGTGCGCGATTCGCGATCTAGGTGTCCGGTAGTGTGATCTATGTTATTGATTGGACAACCCGCGGCACAGTCCGTTGGCAGCCTAATTATTTTTAGTGTAAAACTTCGATATGGCGCTAAAAAGCCTAGAGGCGCTCCGCGCACCGGATTGGTACAGGGTGGTTCCGCGCTACGCGCTCCACGGTTTATAACATTCACCCGGTGTGTGGGATCCTATTTCCAAATGGGATGGGCCCACTTTGGGTGGGACAATGGACGAAGTCCGATCGGGAGCAGTAAACGGCGGGATATACTATATCCGCTGGGGTGCCGAGGGATACCTCCATGGAACAATCCATGTCATGGTTCAAGCATGGAGCTATGGTGTATGCCACGGTTACCACGGTGGGCACCGTACGATCTTTCCTTCAACAAAACCGCAACGCACCACACCGTATAATACGTTTCTCAAACCAAACTCGGCACCGAACCGCACCGTTCGATTTTCACAAACAACACGAAAAAAAGGGGAGAAGAAGCCCTTAGGGCCTTCAAAATCACATAGTCGTATAGTTTGCTACTGTGCAGGTACGGTGTGGTGGGGTATTTCCGAGTTTTTACCGCACCGCACCGCACTGTACGATTTCCAACCACCCCACACCTCACCGTATGGAAATCAGAAATCAAAATCCGCGCCGTACCGTACGACAATCAAATACCTAAATCCGCACCACGCCCAGGGATGGCTGGATTCTATCGATTCCTCGATTCCATCCCCGGTGCAAGAAGCAAGAACGCCTGAGTAATCAAAATGACTGATATCACGTAATTACGGCTCCATATCCACGTCACACCCATCCAGAAAAAATAGATTACCTGCTGGGTGTATAGTCCTTGGATAGTAAATTCAACTATGGGACGTGGGCGGGGGGTACTCAATTCGTGCATGGGTGTAGTCGTATGGCCATAGACCCTCGCATCCCTTCAATGCCGGGACGGAGCACGTCGGGTTTGCACCAACCAGGCAGACATTGCCCCTGGTTATCCACCGTATATACTATGACTGACCATGGGTCCGCCAATGCAAGTCTGTGGTCACAGGACAGGTTCCAACAACTCTGGAGCGGAGTATTACAGTCAGGAGGAGTAAACTAAATGGAAAAATAATACGCGTACTGAATTAACTGCAATTAACCGTGGTATATTATCCCGAAATACTGAAAGTATAGACATTTAAGGGCCGTTGTTTTCGGGTTGTACTTTTTTCATATTCTCCAGGTTAACTCAATTTAGAAAGGTTTTATTCAAGTTAAGGAGACTTTCTGTCACATTTTATGAAATTTAACTTCAACACAGGGAGCAAAATGTGGGACATTGTTTAATAGCATATTCACATACTAATTGACAAAAATAACCCCGGACAACCTGGATTTGTTTCGGATAAAAAGTATTTCGATAATTACGGCCATGTGTACCCCAGTTGCATATTGAGAGAGCACAGCAGAGAGACGCAGATAGGTAGAAAATGGGAACGAATACTACAATTTGGTAGACATCACTACGAGTATAACATTAATACTACTTTTTATGAAACTATTACAAGTATAATAATTGTTTTTGTGATAGGTGGTACTTCAGCTAGATACAGCACACTAGACTATACCTACGTACACTGTATCTAAAATATCAACAATAACCCTGATATACGTTGTTTCTACTCTATGTATGAGCGTAGTACAGTACATTACAGGAAACCGAATAAGAAACGGGAAAGCTAGCCCAGGCTGGATTGCTTAGTCAACAGAGCGTGCGTTCTACATCAATTTCAAGATAACGAACGTCGGGCTTCTTATTTTCCTATACTGCTTGTAAATATCAGCCAAGTTGTTTTTTAGCCTGTGTTTAATACTTGTCCTGCACTGCTGTATACGTCACTGCTATATTATTATAAAAGAAAAAAACGTCAGCTGAGAGATCGAGGATTTCGTCGAAACTCAACTTTGCAAGCTGCGTGGGATATTTATATAGGAGCGTGTAGTTACTGCTGTTCTATATCCTTTATTATTTGTACTGAGCCAGTCGCCCCGGTGGTCTAGCAGGCAACCACGTGAAGAGTTTTAAGTTGAATATCGAGCGTTCGCGAGTCTACGTATGTTTGTATGGAGATGTTTATTATCAAATGACACCAACTGTCGAGAGCACATATTGTAGCGTGGGCACACAACGACAGTTGACGAGGGAAGATAGTGCTGAAATCTTCTCGAGATAAAAATGCAAGGCACGTAGCCTAGTGGGGAGGGAGGAGAAGAGCTTACTTAGTGACCCCGGATCCGAGTCACGACTATAGAGGGGGAGATAATAGAAGGGCGCCAAAAATAAGGATGATCATGTAAAAATGTCGAAAATATAAATATGCAGACCCCAAAGCTGAAAACAAAATTAGACCTTCTTATCACATCGTAGTATACACCAGGTAGGTGCGTACGAAATGTACACGTAAGAGGGAGAGAAGAAATGGATGCATTCATAGCGTAGATACTGCAGTGAGCGTTGTTGTAAGGTAGTGAGCAATCAGTGAGCATTGTAAGGTGGTGAGCAATCTACAGCAGCAGTAGTTCAGCCCCTGAATCATTGGGGGCGCGTAGATAAAAATATAGTATGCATTATACTGCAATGAGCAGTGGTTCAACCCCTTGGAGTACGAATCCACTGGAACTTTGAATTTCGAATTATCTCAAGTTATGGATTTCAAAAAGAACGGTCTAAAGATCTGGTACAATAGCGAAAGTCTGGGGCCGCAGATAAATTGCCCTTTCAAGGGAAAGTTTTCATCCGCCCGACGAAAACGTAAACATGCAGACCCCAAATCTGAAACCAAACACAAACGTTCAAAATATAAAACTGTCCGTGACGACGGGCTACTCTTCTTGTTGTTCTCACATTAAACGAAAATAAACTCACCCCGGAAAGATTCAACTCGGCAATTTACATGTACGGTCTATATATGCATGTACAGCACGTCACAGCCCCAAGGCTGACTAACATCGATAGAAGAATGTAGACGAAGGAAACTCGCGGTATGGGAGGCCAGGTTTGCTATCTTTCAGGCGGTGCAGGCTATCATAGGCAGCCATCACTCTCAGGATCACTTCGGTGCGAGGAGATAGACGTACACCGCCACTCGCGCGTAACAGCAAACGCGCTGTAGCTATCGACAATCGGAAACAAATTTATCACACAGAAAATAAAACATGTACCGGTCCTGCTGTGCACTATTAATAATATTTTTACTTTGTTTCATAACATACATACGTATACCTATAGTGGAGGGGGGGAAGAAACTGAAATACAATGAGAATAGCACGAAGTGTGAACTTTGAATCTCGTCGATGACATGCAACGACACGCTAACGAAACTATTCAGCGCTGACAAGCAGGACACCCGGACGCCTGAGAGCGATTTGAGGTAGGGTGACACGCAAACGAAACTATCAGTAATACCGGCCTGTGGTGAGCCCAACATAATCATAATAGTACAAGGGGGCTCCGCCGGCGGCCTAGTAAGGGCCGCCGACGAAGCTAAGGCCCGCAGGTATATCCCTGTACACGCAAATGAACTGCTAACGACAGTTTCGATGCCAAGGGCCCATGAAGTCAGTTGAAAGCTGTAAAATTACTATGTACGCGCACGCCACGATTACCCTGCCTAGTAAGGGCCGCCGACGAAGCTAAGGCCCGCAGGTTTAAGCAAAAATCGTAATTTCTGCAAACGACAGTTTCCGATGCCAACGGCCCGTGAAGGGGGTTGAAAGTGGTAAATTTACGACGTGCACGATAAGATTACGGTGTGCGTTCCGCGCTCTAGGCGTCCGGGTTGAAAGCAGTAAGTATGCTATCAGTACACACTCTTATGACGGTTTGCGCTTCGCACTCTCGGCCTCCGGTACTGATCTACATTAATTGGACAGCCCATGGTGCAGTCAGTCCCCTTGGTTAACATGCGCGATATACCATTTGTAGCCATGGGTTTGCCCATGGATACCTCCACGGAACCCATGGAAATGAACGTGTGGTGTATGCCACGGTAACCACGGTGGGCACCATACTATTTTTCCTTCAACAAAACCGCACCGCACCACACCGTACGTTTCTTACATTCAAACTCGGCACCGAACCGCACCGCACCGTTCGATTTTCACAAACAACAAAAAACGCGAGAAGCCCTTAGGGCCTTCAAAAGCAAGTACTCGCGTTTTTTTACCTCAAATTGAGATTCTGACCAAGGGGACGAATAAGACATTTTCCCGGGTATTTGTATGGAGGCCACTACGGGTTTTTGGTTCTAAAAAACAACCCGCGGGTTACGACTAGGCGCTCCCGTTCAGGGGAGGGGGGGGGGTTGTTACCGGTAGGTGTATGCTATCCCAATCCCCGGGCGCTCCTGCCTATGGCGAATTATTTTTTTCAAGCTTTATTTTATTTTTTTCGCCAACAGCGATTTAGTATCCTGGTACCTGATACTCCACTTACTCCGTGTCTCGTATATACGTATACGCTCCCACCGCTGCGTTGTTTTAGGGACACTAGGTATAGAACAATGATTTCAAGACATTAATTAGTTTTTGGTTTCGAGTAGAGGAGTTCATTTTCATGTTGGAGGGACACGATATAATTAATCCACACTATTTCAAGACATTAGAGTGTTTGCGCAAAAGTCTTTTTCGAAAAAATTATCTCCAAAAATTCCTCCGAGGTATGAATTTGCGGTACTTTGCTAAAAAAACGGCAAAAAAATAATTTTCAGAAGTAACGATTTGGCCGGAATTTGCTGTACTTTTTTTAATCTCTGATCATTGGCCTACAAATCACCGAGATTTCACCCGACGCAGTAGAGGCCTCATCGACACTCGACACATCACAGGGAGCCGTGTACCCTGCACACCCGACAAAAGCGCTGCTACTCACAACACGGCAACTAACCGCGGAGAGCTCAGAGGCTCAAAAGGTGTAGGCTGGAGTATGGCACGGACG
Source organism: Costaria costata (assembly GCA_036873775.1). NCBI lineage: Eukaryota > Phaeophyceae > Laminariales > Agaraceae > Costaria > Costaria costata. The sequence goes on along the minus strand of JAYJME010003485.1, from coordinate 101 downwards.
AGTGGCATTGGGCTGTCACGGTGGGCCGCTGCTGCGGCACACGCCCGATTGGTGTCGTCGTGGAAGGTGCATCTAGCAGAAATTTCTACTCGTGCGTGCCG
>JAYJME010003484.1:0-12036 GCA_036873775.1 Costaria costata | reverse complement strand
GCAGGACTCGCAGGTGGCTGCGAGGGGTGTATCTGGCTTAGGGGGATTTCTCTCTCCCGATACCCAGAAAAACGATAATGACATGCAATTCGAAAGATAATCAATAAACTGCTGCTTCTCCTCCATCTACAGTTGCTGTACTGCGCGGATGATTAAAAAATTCCGAGGAAATATGGGCCGAAATCGTCCAGCTTGTCTTCTGAATGATACGCACACAGACACACACACACGCACACACAGACGCAAAGTTCGTAGCTTTCCCCAAAGTAAGATCTCGAAGTGCGGCCGCTGTCGTTGTACCACGAATACCCCAATGTCAAAATGCTATACGGTGCGGTACCTACAGTAGATCCGTACAAAAATACGTACACCGACCAACAGTGCAACGTAATGTACCATAAAGGGTGTGATATGAGCAAGTCGATCTGCGTAGATACCAATGAAAACTGGTGAAACTATTCTAGAAATGCGCAGTTTGATTTTTCGAGGTTCAAGTGCAAACAGCACAGAGAGAGCTGCGCAGATGGATGCAGCATGGTGTCACGAATTACTGCTGCACGATGCTTGATGTGTGCCTCGTTCAAGTCAGTGTAGTCCTCATTGTGTGTAGCGTGTTGTGTGCTGTATGCTCTCTTCATGCTGTGGGGCAAAAACTATTGATCATGCTTTAATGCCGATTAAAAAACAATCGGGGTTTGCATGGCACCGGCGAGGCCGTGCCAAATCGGAACGCCACCCCGTGGTTACTTGCCAGTTTTTGCAACTTTGAACCCTTAGAGCACGCGCCAGCAACCTCGACCGGAACCCAACCTTGAGTCGTGTGTACACGCGGGCCCCCTGCGTGCACCGTTGTCAAGAGTACGACAAACGACCCGCAGGCGGACGAGAAACAAATGCCGAAGGCCACCCAAAGTCCATTTTGTACATATACATATCATGTATATAACCCTATACAGGTATCCATCATGAACCTGACGTTATGTCCCACGCTTGCTCCGCACCCCTTACCGTATTCGCGCAGACCTCAAGGTAAAACACAACCCACCCGGGCCGCTGAAGAAAACACACCAACTTACGTTCCGGAAATAGGAAAACACGATGACAGCGGCGCTCGAAAAATCTTCCTTTATGGGCTTCATCGCTCTCAAACTAGCTTCTGCGAAAGACACGCCGTCACCAAACAAGCCTATTCTTAAGCCGAAGTGCGATGAGAGCATCAAGGTGTCGGTTCGATACTCAGCCGTGTCTGAGCGGCTGTACGTCGAGTCGGCGGACGGTAGCACCCGTGGAGGCTGTGTGACGTTGGAGAAAGTCTGGGAACAGCTGGAGCGCGGTCCCCCCCTGTATGCCGTTGACCCCAAGAGCGGCGACGTTAGCGACAGTGCAACAGGGACTTGGCTGCTCACCGAGGAGATGTTCGTGGAAGACGGCGTCACGCTCCAGGTGCGGCTACATGCTTTTTGTTTCATTTTTACATATAACAGGGTGCCATAGCAAGAGCAATTCTTAGGGGTGTACTGTCGTTGAGAGAGGTATATACGACCGAAACCATTATTGTTCCACTCCTTGAGTTACTGTCGACCTCCATCGCCCTTGCTCGCATACGAAAATGTTATCCCACTGCAGGCGGAACCCCCCGACGCTGACATAGACCAGTACACATGCTATGCAAATTGCTTATTTGCCAGGACAACCAAAATACTGATATGGTTGGCCTACTGTTTCTTAGGCGAACCTAACAACCCGGTGTTTAGGTGCGTACGTTGCCTCGGCCCGACCCCATCTGTTCGTGTTCAGGTACACGGTTCTTCGGCCGGTGGCGAAGCTAACGAGCTACGCCTCCTTAGCACGAACGACACCTTCATCAACCTGCGCGCCTATGGCGGAAGCTTCGATTTCTTGAGCACCAAGGTAACACACATGCTTCCAAGCACTTATCACGTCCGGACCATCACGAATACCTTCTAAGTAATGATTTTCGTACTAACCACTGGTGTTGTACGTGGCTTTCGTAGGTTACCCTCTTTACGTGGAAGCGTCTCACCACGACAAGCGTTTAACATGGACAGGTTTGACACCACCGACATACAGAACGACCCGCAAAGCTCCTCAGGGTTCAAATGTCAAGGTGGAAGTTCGTGGTGGCAATATTATTGTTGGACGACCTCGTAATCCACGACAATCCAAACGTGTCTCGCAGTCGTGTGGGTGAATCTGTTCCAATCACATAGTCGAAGACGGTCCAACGGCCACCGAGCCGAGCTCCGATTGGTTTGTGTGGTGTATGTGTTTGGGGTAATCAATGTTCACCACCTTCAACTTACGATTGTTCGCGGTTGCCCAGTACGATCCTCTGCGACGAGTTTGAACGCCTAAATACACCAGTTAGGTTCGCCGCAAAGTTTGAAGTTATTGTTTTCGCACCCCTGACTAACGCCCATGTCAGGTGTTTGCATGGGACACCTCTAAGAACGCCCCCGACAAAGACGAACACGATGGCCGATCATACATCAGCGCCGTCTCAGAGGTCATCACCGATGACAGCCAGAAGTGCAGTGGCAGAGCAAAAAAGGACATGGGAGAGGCGCGGATGGACATCGAGGACAGCGAAATTGGACACCTTGGATACCACGGCACGGAGGCCTATGGCTTAACGTGGAAGGTGGGACACGAGAAACAGTTTGCCAGCAATGAAGATGGACGGCTTGGTACCCCCAAACGTGTCGATTCAGGGCTCCGTTAAGATCGCATACATGCTCCATCTATCTCGGAACTATGCTTGAGGGTGTCATCATTGACCGATCTGGTGACCATGTCTCGCCATGTCCCAACCTTACGAGTAGAGATTGTAAGCGTCGAATGTCGAGTAGTGATTGCAAGCGTCGAATGGAAACCGATCGTATGCAAAATACGTTCAACGTATGTTGCTCTGAATATTATGGTTCCCCGGTTCGAAGGACGGAGGGGCGATGTTGCTTCATGCACTCATACCGCGGAACATATTCGAACGAGCCTGCCTTACACCAGTGTAAGTCAACCATATATCAAGCAATATTACACGAAGAAGAATCTCAATCCCACTTTCTACCGTTTAGTGAATTATGCTTTTGCCCCCCGCTGTCAACATATTTAATGACATCTCTATCCTTTGACCAGGTCCGCGGGTTTTGTGTTGACAAGAGCAATCCCGAGCTGTTCGACGATGTCAACGTCTACGGCAATATCTACGATTCGGACATCCACCACAATAATTTTGGGGTCTACACCTACGGCCACCAGCAAGGAGACTGGAGGAGGAACAAGATGCACGACAACTCGGGGTACGGGTTCGACCCGCACGACGACAGTGACTTCCTGACAATCCATGACAACGAGGTGTACGACAACGGGTACCACGGCATCATCGCCTCCAAGCGCTGCAACGGGGTGTCAATTCAGGTACAATATGCCGGATGTGCTATGTACCACCAAGGGATCTGTTAAACTCGTCTAGTCTTAAATGTGGTGCTCGTCGAATTGTCTCTGGTTTACGCCATCCGCCACCACAGGAAATAAACCTGGAATGCAACCAATATGTGCGCTACACCCAGTACTGGGTGTTGCTACCAACGAGCGCCGGACCTGACGCTTCGAGTTTAGAGTTCAGTAATATGTTTGGTCCACATGCAAGTTAACATACCAATGTTTTTTACTATTGCCAACACGCAGGGAAACGAGGTCTACGGTGGTGCTTCGGCGTCTGCTGGCATATTCCTTCACCGCAGCAGTGACGACGGGATTGTCAAAGGTAATCTTCCGCGTTCAACGTTATCTGGTCACCATACGCTGAGTGCATCTGATAACGGTTCGCGATTAAATGTGCACTGCGTATTGGAGAGGTATTTGTCTGCGGTTCATAGTGGCAGGTATCTCGGTATTGCTCTGCAGCAGACGTTACACGATCTCACACACAACCTGAGCAGTACTGTATGTAGCTCTGACTGTACGGACGTAACGGGGTACGTTCGTCGCACACTGCTCGCCTAAGAGATGCCCAGCAAAACTCCATGGAACGCTCGCTAGAAAATACGTCACCCACGTGTCTGGATTGGGTCAGCGATGTGCCCAAGACCACCAGTTTCTTCGGGAAGACCAGAGATAGTTATGTCTAGACCTAAGATGGCACGAATGACAAGACCTAGTGGATGTGTGTTATTTCGTCGTGTGATGGGCGCGTAACTGACAGTTAACTTGCCGCTTTCGTCTAATAGTCTCTCTCGACGACGTGTTATTTTGGCATCTCGCCAGGTAACTACGTCCACGACAACGGTGATGCTGGAATGGCCATGCTGGAGTCTTTCAACGCCGACGTTTCCGACAACATTTTTGAGAACAACAAGTACGGCGTGCGCTTCTCCGTAGGGTGCGGTCGGAACGTCTTCTCTAAGAACGTCATCAGCGGCTCATCCGAGTGAGAATATTGTTTAGTTAAAACTTTGATTTTCATGAGGATTCGGTGCTTATGCACCTCCACGTGTTCGTGTTTTTCCGGCGCACCCGCTACGTTGTCACTCCTGCCAAGCCTTGGCTTCACTCCTTCCGTTACGCCGTGAACGTTTCGAGCTATTGTCAACCCCCCCAACACCAAGTGGCCTCATCGGTAATTGGTTTACCTCACAAGCGCTTGTTTTGGAACGCCTTGCTCGCACAGGTTCAACACGTTCGCATATCTCGGCTCTGATAAGCCCAATGTTGGGGACTCCGGGCGGTCTCAGGACAACGTATTCAAGGATAATACCATCGTTGGAGGTCTCGAGAGCATCAAGATCAAGGAAGCTGACGGCACGCAGTTCATCGACAATACGTTCGAGGATGCTTCGACTATTCGTTTTGTCGACGCTAAAAAAACGCTAATGTCGGGTAACGTCGGTCTCAACGACAGCAAGCTCAAAGTAGCCAAAGGCGCTTCTTTCGACAAGAGCTCTGACTATGGTTTCGAGCCCGTGAGTTAAGGTTTTCGAGAAAACTTGTCTAGAACTATCAGTCAGACTGTCTCTCCTCTTGGGCGAAAACCCCAAAGGGTCAGCGTGGGCTTGGGTGTGGTTCTGGTTGTAGGTTTAGGTGTTCTAGAGTCCCGCCATACGTGTTTGGGCCCCACCTTGTGTATTCCACTGCCAACATCGCTGGTGACATCGGGGTTGGCGATGTATGTTCCGAAGCGGGCTACGTATGTTGTTACCTAGCGTTGATCGCTTCGATCTCTCATTTCAAAATGTGAATAGCAAACACACACAACGTGCCTCTGTTACCCGTTTCCTGGTTGAGGATGAGTGATATGTTTCGGTGTATATGATGCCTACACTTAGTAGACTCAATGCACGTACTAGTTTGTTTGACGTGTCCGGGACGCACCCGAGTGTCTCTTTAGTGTTGAAGTTGTGCTTCTGCTGGGAGCGTTTAGATAGCCATAGGGGGTAATAAATTACGTCGTGGGCTTTTGTTTGGAGCTCTTGGGAGTGGCGTACATCTCTTTGTACATCTCCCCAGTAGCAACCTTGTCCCGATGAACAGCGTTTGGTGAAACTCGCAATGTGCGAGCCGAGTGTTAGATTGTCAGAGATATTTGTACGAGTAGCCTATTTGTTTCTGCCGTTAACCATGCGTTTGTTTCTTCTTGCGAAGGATATTGGCTGCACGGCGGCCACCTTCTGGCTGCCACCGCTGCGTACGTAAGCCATGGGCTTTGTTTTCGATTATCATATTTGAAGTGTTGTACGTTTTGCAGTGTACACCCTTTCCCTGGCACTGCCGATTTTGTCACGCGAGCGACGTTTTAATTTGATAAACAGGGTACTGATATCCCGACGCCTCGCCCCGCCGAGAACATTGGCTATTGGTGGAGCGTCTAGATTATTTAAGTTATAATTGATTTTGATGGTAGTGATGTTAGTGATGTCGCATCACAGCACACCAGACCATTGAAAATGTCCGTGTTGGTATGCCGTTGTGCAGTGCAAATTGAATGCCTACTCTTGATGCTTTGGTACAGCAGTAGTCACTAGAGTACTGAGTCACTGATAAGCAACAGAGCTACTTCAACAGCGCACGACATCGCAAATAGTCAATGCGCAGAATGATGGCGTAGATTTGACGTATAATCCCAACAGGTGTACTGTAGTCAGGGCAGACAACTACACGCGGTTTATCTGCTGCTTTCTTGGTCTGGTTAACTGATTGTCGATATGCATCAAACGCATCCGTTCCGCAGCTTCTAGTCGGCATTCGGTACGTATATCTAGCCCAAAAGCACGCTACTCGCGCTCTACCTGGGACGTTGCCAATACCAGATAATTGAAATCATCATGTTCTTACTATTAATATCACATGTATTATTCCAATCCCCGAAGGCGCTCGTTTGTACCTCGGCATATTTATTCCCAGCTGGAGCCAACAAACTAAACGTTGATTAGACAGGGAGAGTCCAAGCTCTTATCATTTTGCCCTTTGTGCCGGTCGGCGACATGGGTGCCTACATACACTGAACTTTGCAGCGAGCGGGATATCCAGTAACCGTTCGTCTATTCAAGATTGTCCGTATACCTTCCTGTATCCCCCACAACAGATTGACATGGGGTACACCACGTAATTGGGAACGGGGCGACTAGCATTACTGAAACACTTAGGTTGCGTCCTCGCAGCTATACAGCACTGTTTGGAGGTTAGTATGAATGTGGTGTCTTTGATAATACTGACATCGTAGGCTCGGCCGATAGTCAGGTACACCATATCACAGCGATTCATCATTATTGTCTATGTCATCACCAGCCATCATCATCACCATCACCATCGCATGGCGGTCATTGTCGTCGGCATATTCATCGTCGTCGGTATTGTCTATAATTCTCGTCGTCGCATATTCGTCCTCGCCATCTCCATCCTCCTAAGCGCCGTCGCCATCATGATCACCATCTTCGTCGTGATTAGGATCACCCTCTCCTTCCCCCTAATCACCGTCGTCATCGTGGTCATCATCTTCGTCGTGGTCATCGCCAACGTAGTCGCCACCGTCATCGTCATCGACGGCATCGCCAATATCGACACCGTCATCATGTGCATGCCCGTTGTCGTCATCACCGCTGTGATCAACATGATCATCAGGATTATGTTCATGCTGTTGCCCCTGATCAAGACCATTACGTTCGTCGCCATTGTGTCCAACATTCATTATTGTCAATGTCATGAACACCGTGCATACATGTAGCATCAACGCCATCATCGTTTTGATGGTCATCGTCTTAGCTATCATCATCACGGCAACACGTTATCATGATCACGACCATTGTTATAATTAACTTCATCGTCGTCGTCATCGCCATCGTAATCTTGTTGCTTGACGACGATTACGATGGCCACGATGACGGCGATGACAACGACGAGCACGACGACCACGACAAGCACGATGTTGATTACGGTGATCACGACCATGGCGGTTATGACGTCGATGGCCATGCCAACGAATAATATGGCGATGACGACGACGCCGACGATGCTCAAAGGCGGTATCCTCACTAGTTCCAACCTCACACAGATATTGATCTCGAGCACGACTTCAAGCCTCAAACCTACATGGCAAAGAAGCAATATTCTCCGAACACCCAGAATACCAAAGGGTATCCAGCTCTTTGAGAGTGTGCAGTTGTAACCATGTTTACTGTACAGCTAGCCGCAGCTCAATGCACAGAGTCAATGGACGATTCAGCACCGCCCCTAATCAATAACACGGCGGCGGCGCCGAGGGCGTCCAGGTTGGCCGCATCGGCTAGCGAAATGTCAGAGGAGGACGGGGGTCCTAATGAGTGGGCTCCCACAGGCTCGGCGCGGTAGCGGTCGGATGGAATGGGTACTGTCAAGACAGACATCAGAGGACAAAGTGGACCCGCAGCGATCATCAAAGACGCTCGCTCGAGCGGAGCGCGCAGCTGGGCGCTAGCCCATCGAACGGCCGATCGAGAGACACCGTCGTGTCCAAACCTATACCATACAGCTGAGCGGTGTCTGTACAGGCATTTGTTCGTTGGTGCGTCCGAGTGGAAATGCGTCCCAACGGCGACAATGGGCCAGTGCCCGAGAGCGGCGACGAGGCCGGAGAATCTGCGATCATCGACGCGGCCGCGGCCAGATCAGCTATCCCAGATAAGTCGGAATGGTTCTCAGGGTTTGTCAGAGGAACGTCCGGATGACGGGTCTCAACTGAAACATCAAAACCCGAAGCCAGCGCGATGTCGGCGGCAGGAATATTGATCTCGCGGCCGGGACGGCGATCACCGATATGGACGAAATCAGAACCAAAAGCGACGAATGTCCACGTAAGATAAAATAGATCGGCAATCCTCATATGTGGGCTGCGTTCACGTACATCGCGAAACTCAGAGCTGGTGAGGGGTAGCACACTCCAACTATCACCATCTGATGGGAGAATCGGCTCAACCAAGCCAGCGTGCGGAATCGACTCTCAGGGAGTGTGCAGGGCTTAGGCTCTGAGGAATGATAGGGCCCTATCGTTCAAGATGGCGAATGAACAACACATAAGGTGCTCGTGCGCAGTGGTTGGTTGTGGCAGGAAGTATGGGGAATCAGCCGTTCGTGCAGCGTTTGCCGTGCCCGGGCGTGTAGTCAATTGCCGTAAGGTACTCTAACTACTTCTGGACTCGCGCGCTGTCGCCCCCATCCTTTGCACCATGTTTAAACGCCGTGTGGTCCACAAGCGTGCGGAACATCGTGGTGTCCCCTCGACGATCGTTGATTACTCAGCCAATGCTGTCCGGGTCAACGTTGAGCAGGGTCCGGTGTATCTCCGAAAACGAACAGGGTGGGTATCGTTCTGTACACCGTCCTAGTTGAGCAACACCAAAGCGAGCAAAGCGGAGGCCTCGGCCAGCATGTTTCCACTGATGATCTCCATGACTGGCTTGAACGCAAATTGGACGCCAGTCACGAGTGGTGATGTAAAGGGAGGGGTGGTTTTGTGGTCATTTCGTTCGGGAACTTGTGGTTGTATGGTATGTCACAAATGTTTCAGGTTGAGAGGTATAGACATGAGTATCCAGGCCGACTCCTTCGTTAAAGTTTGCCGCACACCCAGGAGTGACTGACGGAATTGGAGTCCATCGCCCCCACACCGAACCCTCGAGGAGGGGAGGGTGTGAGTTTACTTGCGCAACCGTTTGAAGAAAGCACGCATGATCGTGAACTTGGGTCGATGTGTCTACGTTGAAAACGATCACGTCGTCAATGTACCCCTGCGAATTGTTCCAGATCCTTCGAAACCTCATTGAAGGAACCGACCAACCACCAGGGTGATGCGTTGCTTCCCAGAGGTATGCCGGGCCACTCGCAAAGGCAGGTGGGAGTGAAACACGCCGACACGGAAGCCGTGTCATTTTGCGCGGTGATGTGGTAGAACCAAGATACCGAGTCGAAGGGATAGGCCAGACAGGTATTTGCGCAACTAGTCGAGGGCTTGATCCACGCGAGGGATTGGCAGGTGGCGGACGCGGCTTGTCTGGTTGAGCTTCGTACAGTGATCACAGCGCCTCCAGTGTCCGTGTCAGGACGACTACCAATGGCCTTGAAAACGAGAAAGTTGAATGCTGGATACGGTTGCGAGATATTTATCCAGAAAGCCACCACTTCTATTGGTAACATATGTAAGATGTGAAGTGGCCCGGGCCGTGAACGGAGCGCGACCTTGAGGGGCCGAGGTATCGAAACAAACTCGGTATGATCAAGTCAGAAGTGGGAGAGATTGTTCCGAACCAGTCTCACTGGAGAGACTGATGTCACGTACGGCCCAAATAGCGTGACCGAAGCAGCTATTCCCTCGCCATTGTCGGGGGTCACTAACGTCCGGGTCATCCGCCAGGAGGGAAACACCCCACGCGGGGCCAAACATTTCTCGCTTTAGCCTAGCACTTGTCGCCAGTGCTTACAATGTTCTGTTTTGGCGCAGCTTTGTGAACTTGACAAAGGTTCCACACAGACCGGTGTTTCTCCTTTTACGATCAAAAATCAATTCGTCGGAACTCCGAAGGCAGCGGTTGATGCACTTGCGCGGCTGGGGATCTGGCAAGCACAGAACACGTTCCAACGCATGGTAGTCGTGAAATAACCAGACCTTTGATGGCATAATATCCTTCCTTAACAGGAATTGGAAGCTCCGTGGACGATAAATGTCGACGGGAACCACTGTGTCAAAACGGGAGGGGGTAGCCTAAACAACTTGACGTGCTCGATGGAGTGCTCGTAAGAGCAGTCCACAATCGAGGAGGCCAAACATTCGGGGATCACGGCGGGGGGCGTTGTGGCGCGCAGGGTTGTTCTTTGATTAAATTGGGAGGCCGACGTTGGACGCGGGGCATGATCTAGGGTGCCCGGTTGGGAGTAATCTTTGTACGCAGGCGAACAGTAGCAAGTACGTTCATTCTCTGCGACCATCGGTCGTGATCTCGACGATCTAATGGGTATTTTTTACCAAACACAGCCTCGTATCAGGACTCTCCCCTCAACAGTTACTAGTATCGATCAACACATTTATTTGAACCATGCTATCGAGACGTGTATCAAGCCAGGGTTCCAGCGACTTTTCAGTTATTCTGCTTTGTTTTCAAGCCATTCTTCGAAGCATTGTTTAAGCAAATGATGAGCCATGTTTGCTCTGTTGTTGTTTAATACCCATTTTATGAATCAAGTCGACAACTTCTTGAACTATCAAAGCTGAAAAATATTTGAAACATTATTCCGGGGCTTCGAAGGTTTGGTCACCCAGCACGAAGTGGTACCGGGTATGGATGCCGAGCACGAGGTTGTACTGACTGTTCAACGTTCTAAGACTGTTTAGTTGCAAATCGCCCAGTTATGGTTCCGAGGACCGGGAGGAGACACGAGCCTGTTTACGGCGTGCTACAGTGCCATTTCTCATGATCTACTGCTGTAATATGCTCGAAACCAAGCATGCCAAGACCTACAAAAACGTTAAAGACGGTGAAACCAAGAAAGTTATATAAAACTGATCAGACGTCGGGTTCGGTACGTAGTCGTCGAGGTTACCAAATGCAGTGACCCCCAAACAAGGGAATAACACCCCTTAAAAGTGATACCCCGGCTCGGTATCTTATGTTGTACCTGAATGATCTGGTCGCTGTCGATACTTGGCCAGTCGTGAAATTTTTGCAATTTGCTAGGGTTCTGGGCCGGGCAAGGATGTCACTCATCGAAAGCTCGAATACTCTCTGTGGCGTTTTGAATCTCGGATGGTTGTTGTGGTCCTCACGCTGAATACCCTTTCCGTCTCAGATTCGCCAATGGGACGAGGCCCATAACTTGTCACAATATGCGCTTGTTTTACAGTCGATGATAGTGGGATATGGTTTACTAGCGGCAGGGTCTACCAGCAGCGACACACCCCGACGTGGTGGGGTTGCTTCCCGGAGTACCCTATCTGAAGCTCTTGAAAATATACCTGGTATACGGTATGTGTAATTAGTACGCAGGATCTTATAAATACTAACCGTCCTGAAAACGAGAGATGTTAGGAGCACGAACAGAGGGGGTGCCGGTGTGCATTTACCGTCCACCATGTCCGTACTCGAAAGACTGTACCGGCGTACCAACCGTTTAGAGCTGGATATGTTGCGGCAAGCATGTGGGCATTTGAGCACGCGTATCAAAACGCGCATGCCGATATATACGAATAACTAAACTAAACGGCCATTCAGTGCGGAAAATACGGGTTCACAGAAAGGTGCACTAATATCTAGCATCCACAATACTGCTGTAGACTACACAACCACATTTTACAATGCTGGATGTATATCCCGACTGCTTCATGCGGTATCTACCTTTCTGGCTGGCAGAGCGCACGTACGAGGGTTGAACAATGAAGCAAAGAGATCCCAGATAGTTTCCGTCTTTCAGAATCAACTATCAAAAATGAAATGACTGAGTGATCTGGAGGGCGCAAGTTCTAGAGAGATGGAAACATGGTTGTGTTCAAAGAGA
>JAYJME010003483.1:437-12036 GCA_036873775.1 Costaria costata | reverse complement strand
GTGTGCTGTATGTCGACGAGTAGAAGAACGGTTTAATGTGAAGGACACACGCACACACATGTCATACTACCCGCTTTATCCAGGGAATGATCACTCCATAATCTTCCTATCGGTATTATCTGTATAATATGAATAAGCATGTCCAACCTCAAAGCCGGCAACTACAAGTTGTGATATGTGAATGTCTGGTAGTCGACAACGACATAGTTGCGCAGGCTGTGCGATATAAACTCTCCACAGCAGGAGTAGTGAGTAGTGTGGCACATATCATAGACATACCTGGTACCTACAGGACGTAGTGTTGTCGTAACTGTCTTGTACAGCCGAGGGCGAGTTGTGATATTAACAGTTGATACCGGCACAATTGAGAGATAATAAATGTGCGATAACTGCGCGATGCCAGATATTTGCGTGCTGGTATTATCGGAGAGATTTTGCCTTGTCCCAAACCCAAGACGAGTTGGCCTACTCACAGCTGGAACCGGCATACCGGCAATTGTGATACGACACATGAGCCACAACTGCGCGAGACTATATACTATTAAGAGCGATAGCGATATGCATAGAGTGGAAACGTTGTCGTGACGATGATACTCTGTTGTCGCACAGCAGACGAGTTGTGATAAAAATACGAGTAGTTGACATTCTGCATAATCATGAAACAAGAAATGTGCGACAACTCAACTACAACTGCTGTAGACTACCCTGGTGTTAGTGTGGTAACGTTGCCGTAACGATGCTACTCTTTTGTCCCACCAGAGACACATGATATATACTTGTACAGCAGTTGATAACGGCAAAATCGCGAGAAAAATAAAATGTCGATAACTGCACGACACAACTACCAAAGATAATTAACAGGTGTGCAGTGGCAGTATGCGGGAATAGTGCCGGTTGCCGCTATCGCAACGATACGTATAGTGCCGGTATTTCCCGCTGGCACATACCACTCATTCCAGAAAAATAAGCACCCTATTTATATTAAAACTGACATAAAACGTTTCTTGTATTTCTGGACAGAGTAGTATCATACCACCAATATTAAAAATACTTCTGATTATCGTATACCGCTCCGGACAGAAACGTAAGGACCGTTTGATCTTCGTATTGATATGTCAACTGTCCTTACATATCGGTCCAGGGTGGTCTATGCCTGGCCGAACGGTCTGCCTGGATGCTCTATTACAGGGGGGCCGAAGTAATCAGAAGGCACCATAAACACTATTTAATACTATAAATAGGTAATATTTTTACTATCATACGTACAGCAGTGACCACATTTGCTTCCGATTACTATATATTATTAATAATACTAATATGTATGTACCAGGGACCATTCTGTCGAGAAATATAAGCAACGTTTAAAGTGAAATTTAATATCACTAAGGTGCTTATATTTACGTACAGAGCTGTGGGTTCCCCCGTCAACATGCCCATCGGCAATCAGCCATCACGCATCCACCCCCTCCACCTTTTCGCATGCTCTGCTACCACTGCCTTTTGCCAGTAAAACTGCCGTGCTTGCTTGGTCGAGGCGGCAACCTCTACGCTCCTCTATATGACTTATTTTCTGCTTCATTGTGTGCCTGCCCCTCGCGGAAAATCCAACCCTAACTCCTGCGCCGGGAGCACCCCCCCCCACACACAATATGCGTTTTGCTTGATTGTGTGACACCTGGTGCCGGTACATGGAACCACTCTGCCCGGAAATATAAGGACAATCTGTGTACAGTCAGTAGTGCGCGACAGCAGGTAAGATAATCTCCTATTTTGGCTAAGGCTCGCGGCTTACTGTGATCGCGACGTTGGACGTGGCTCTTAAAGGGTATTACATACCAGGTACCTGGTAGGATTTAGAGTGGCGTTCCTCGCTGAGCACAAATGCTTGTTTGTAATTTCTAAGACTCGTAAAAAAAATTAAGGGGTAAAATTCTCAACACCCACATTTTTAACTGCTGTCGCGTACGAGTACTATTCTGTATACCTGGTCCCTACAGCAGTACATATTATTAATAGTATCCAAACAGCACTACATTTCCGGATCATCAATATGAACAAAGTACAAGATATAATCCATGTGTACACACTATTAACAGCAGTTACCTTTTACCGGTGTTCTCCTGCAAACGTAAGGCTATGCAGCTTTCAAGCGTCAACCCTCAAGGACTATCTACAGCAGACGCGAGGTGCCGACAACAGCATTACCCGGGTACCGGACCTCTATAAACTAGTGTCAACCACTCAATTGGTCGAACTCACAGGGATACTGGCGCAGGCCAGATTACTTATTCGAGAAAGGGGTGTCCCACTCTAAATGTAGTCTGATAAACGATCCCGAATTTCTTATGTACTTCAGGCTGAGTTTCTTGTGATAAGAAGGCCCGTTCTTATGAGTGGGCCGGGCCGGTACGTACGGTAGTGTCGGACGAGCACACATGTACAGACATCAGTACCAACATGCCCTGTGGCGCACAACAACACAAGTACCTTTCATTTTCATACCCCTAAAACCACCAGTCAAGAAACTTCAAGTACGCGAGTATTTTCATACCAGTATAATATGAGTACGTACGTACAGGCAAACAATCAGCGGAGACTCTATCTAAACTCTACCGATCAAGGGCAAACAAAACACGCATCCACATGCCCCGCCCTTCTCTCTCCCACCCCGCAACGCGTCGAGCCAGATAATACGCACGCGCCGCGCGCTCGGCAGGTCGAATGCACCTGAGCAAGTTGCCTTTCGTATAATCTTCTCTGTGCTGTGTGAGCTGCTGTTGTGTTCAGTGCAGCCTCATATTTATATCATAGATATGTGGGGGTGACAGGGAAAGAGCCTGTTGCGTTCGTATTATTGAGTGGTTGGAGCCCTAGTCTCTATAAAACGCAGTCACCACTCTACGGCGGTAGTGCGCTCTCAACAAGCCTTCACGAGAGCAAACACCCAGAAAACAAGGACAGTGCGACGCGCACGTCCCACTGACCTGTAGTAGACCGTAGAGGAGGGCTGCCGGGCTGTTCTCCTTGAGCCCGTTGAAAGCCTGCTCCGCCCGATTGCGTGCGTCGTTGTCCGACGAAGTGAGCGCGCTCAGCAGCGAGAAAACAATGGTGGTGGTTGCGTCGCGCTCCAGCCGGTGTGGCGACTGCGGCAGAGCTGCGGCAGCAGCGGCACCAGCAGTCACTCCGGTGTTCTTCATGTTACCCTCTTTGGCTGCTTGCGATCCTTGGCTTTGGTCGCCTAGCGGGCCAGGAGAGGTCATGGCGAACGATGCTCGAACCTTCCACCTCGCGCTGTTCTCTGTTTGCGGCAGGTATGATACGCCAGGTTTCATATAACATGCGGCAGCATGTTTATGCAGGGGAACGGGGATAAGACGGTTTCACCTCAGTTTTGTACGGTAACAAGTAACGAGTTCGAACGTACCGCACTCGAAGTGGTGTACTGCTGTGGTGATGTCCACCAGCAGCCAGCAGCAGTAGCGGTCGTACGTTGCACTGCTGCTGCTGTATTAATAGCACAGCATACGGAGTACCTCAACTTGTAGTGATAGTACTGGTGTACAGCAGAAACATGGTACAGCAGTACCTCCTGGTCCAGGTTACTATAAGCCTAGGATTTTCCCGTCCGTGTGCTCGGTGGGAAACTCTCCTCACCGCATTACAAACCAGCCCGACACGGGTCCAGACGACCCTCACACCTCAACCCTCACACAACACACGTGTTACACCCAGACACACGCAATGATCCGATGCTCGGCGAGCGCGTGGAGAGCAGCTTACTACGCCGGGGGACAGGGGATAGGAAAAGTAGCAGATGGGCTGTCTCACACCCGACCTCCAGCAGCGCAGCTGAGCAGCAGCAGGCAGTGCCGTGGTGCCAGGTGCTGTGTGTTGTGTGCCGTGTGCTGTGTGGCGTCTGGCGCCGTGGCACCTTTCGTTTTTGGACGGCTTCACCGATTTCGCGGTTTCAAAAAAAAATATACAGACGGTTTCAAAAACAAATACAATTCTTGAATGGAAACCCCTCTTCTTGTGTTCGAGATGGTCAGATTCATCGGGTTGCCCTGTGATACTCGTAGCTCCAGCCAGTGCATTATCTAACGGCTGCGCCAGATGCCACTACACTGGACCCAAAAAGTGCACTGTTTAAGCGAAGCCGAAACTGCGACCCCTAACACCAGACACCCCCCTGGCTGGCGAGGGGGCCCCGTCGGAGGCACGTTTTTGCGCGCTTTGGGTCAGAGGGATGCCTACACACTGCAGGGGCGCACATAAAAATATCCATGACCAACATCCCTACCCCCCCCACACCTCGGGAGGATCGGAAAAAAGGTTCACCCTATCCCTATACAAGCTTCCCCAGATGCGAATATGGTGCACTGCCCGTTCAGACATGCACAACGAAGCCTCCCTGCACGTTTCCAAGCCCCGATTTCATCTACAGTATCTGGGGTGAGGTATTTGGCCCTCCAACAACGGCTGAAAGAGTATGCGTCGTACGTATGCGCGGTCGGGTTCCACGTGCATTGTTTGGCCTTCGTGGGGGAAGGGGTGCGTATTAACCGTCCGCTACTCAGCTTATCACTTTATGCTCGAGTGGCTGACCCCCCCCCCCCCGGAGGGGCTTAAAGTGAAAACAAGTCTGTGTTGGTCAAGCGGGGACTCATCGTAGCTCCTGGTATCCTTGGGACTGGCCTCCACAAAGATCGGTACTGGTTGTTCACTGAGTTACAGTAGGACCGATTGGTACTTGTGACGACACCCTGACAACCTTTGGAGTGTGTAAAAGTTTGGATCTCCTGCTGAGCACGCACACACTCACTCACACATGTTCTTACACACACCACAAAGCCCGTCCTATTAATAGACTACAACTGTAGTATGAATAGGATATGTTCTCGAGAAAGAGATTCCATGCCCGCAATTTTTCTGCTTGGGCAGTTTTTTAGTTCGGAATTTTCGACTGGTCGGAAATCCTTGGTGGGCATTTATTTGTCGTCATCATCCGGACATCGCAGACGGCGGCTGACTACAGTATAGTCCTCACAGTAAGTAGTACAGTAGTTATCAGTCATTTCAGCTCCGGGTGCCCTTGAAACTGGCGAGGACTGAGTCAATTCAGCTTCTGGTTACCCTTTGGGGCAAGCGAGTACTCAGTCATTTGAGCTCCTGACACTCTTGGGAGTGGCGAGGAATGAGTCATTTCAGCTTCTACAGGTACTGTACCCTCGGGGCAAGCGAGGGGGCTGGTGCTACGGTAGAGGGTGCACGTTTATGTCCCGGGCCTTTCTTTCAGGCGATCAGAGCCACTCGGAAGGGCGACTACAGTACGCGACAGCAGTTAGGAAACTCCTGTTTTGGCTAAGGCTCGCGGCTTACTGTGATCTCAACGTTTAGCGTAGGCTCTTAAAGGCTATTGTATAGCATTTAGAGTAGCGTTCCTCGCTGAGCACAAATGCTTAGCTGTAAGTTCTTACTTTTCGAAAAACTCAGACTGAAGTTCTTCATTACCAAATTCTTAACACATGTCGCGTACTGTACCCCACGTTTTTGCAGAGTCTTAAGCTTGTACGTATACGCACGCTATTTTACTTCGCGATGTGCACCGTCTTGGCATAGTTGTCTGCTGCCACGCGCCAAAACAACAAAACACTATTACGGGGGACCATAGTCAATAGGACCTACTGCTGTGGGCACAATAGAACCTACTGTAGACACCAAAACCTATACATTTCCCTATTGTTGCTAACGCTATTTGGTCCTATTTACTATGGTTCCCCGTAATACTGTACCTTTTTCTTCGAGACAGGTAGTGGGTCACTACGCCCGAGTGGCCTAAACACGGTGATGCAAAATTGGGACCGCCCCCTTACTACTGCACCGCCAGTCAGGACTCAGGCATTCGAGCTCCCGATGCCCTTGAGACTGGCGAGGACTCACAGCCATTTCAGCTCTTGGTAGGGTCCTTCACACTGACTGGCAGTTCAGAGTCCTTGATTGAGTCCCGTTGACTCTGTGATACTTTGATGACTTTTGTACTGACACCCTGACGACATTTGAAATGTTGTGGCCGTTATAGCATCTCTCTTCTTTTGCTGAGTACCGCACACGAACAAATATAATACATACCATGTACAAGCTACTAACAGGGGTTTCAACGCTATTACGGGGGGCCATAGTTAATAGGACCTACTGTAGACACAATAGGACCTACTGTAGACACCAAAAACCAGATATTTCCCTATTGCTGCTGACAATATTTGGTCCATAGTTAATAGGACCTACTGTAGACACAATGGAACCTACTGTAGACACCAAAAACCAGATATTTCCCTATTGCTGCTGACAATATTTGGTCAGAAGTTAATAGGACCTACTGTAGACACAACAGAACCTACTGTAGATACCAAAACTTACATATTTCCCTATTTTTGCTAACCATATTTGGTCCTATTTACTATGCCCCCCCGTAATAGTCGACTATTTATAGGGAAGAAAATGCTGACGACCCCTTCTCGCGATGAAAAATACAAGGCGCGTTCCGTATTGGGGAGGGGGGACAAGAGCCTGCTGCTGTGTGGCCCCGGATCTGAGTTGCGGCTATTAATAGGAGAGAGCGAGAAAATAAGGGCGAAGGTAAGACATGGGGATGGAAATAAAAAAATATATATATCAAAACGAAAACCGATTCCGATCAGATAGAGGCGTCTAAAACCATGATATACGATTGACAGCAGGAGTCCGATATGGCAATGCAGTTCATGGCACTGCCGAAGAGGCCCGCATTGTTTTTTCTTCTGACTCCGGAGCACGTCGATCGTTTTTTTCACCTTGGGCCTTCTCAACAGCGGGGAGGGGGAGTGGAGGCAATAGAGCGACATCCTCACCCCCTGCAGCTCTTATCGGATATATCAGGACCCTTTTTTTCCGTTGCGTTTACCGACACATTTCCGATTTATCAGAGCTTCCGATACGATATAGGAAACACTAATACACACACAAATGTTGTACACCTCAGACAGATCACCATCTAGATCATCTAGATCCTATATCTGTCGTTACGATATGTTGTGCAGGATCTGTGTATTAATAGTACAGATCCAACCCAGTAGTAAACATGTGCTGAATCATGCAGACCATCCAGCTCCCACTCAGCAACATGATCTAGGCCACGCAGATAATATATACCAGGGATCTGTCTGCTCTGAAGCACACAGATAATTTATTGGTACAATATCTGATCTCTGTCCGAGGTGGGAAAGTTTTATGGCTTGTGCGATGCGCATGTGTGTCTGGTCTTCATTCGCTGGTTTGTGTACGCACGTATAATTTGTCTCCAGTCTTTTCGGCCCTGGTGCGTTTGGCATGCGATGCATTTTCTCTGTCTCGCAGTCTGTGACCACAGTAGAAGAGCAGACATCTCTCTATATGCCGGAAGCGCATCAGCACGAACTAACTGCCGGTGCGTGGAAAGGAAGCCCGGGCGCGGCAACGGGTTAAAGACTAGAAGATACATAGATTGACATGTGACATGCTACGATAGGGTTAGGGTGCACCTTCTCTTTTCTTCTTGAAGGTTCCCCACCTACTTAGGGGGTTCTGTACCTCATCCAAAGTATGATAGGCACCGTGATCTTGAACCCGATGAACCATCCCATGGCCTAGGGTACGCAACGAACTGTTTGCACGCGCAACGAATTGTATTGCATAACAAAAATGGAAATCCTGACAATTTTGGGTTAACCCTTTCACCACCGGAAAAATGATCCCACACCATTTCCAAGTAGTGTTGTCCCCAAAAACCGTTTCCGGCTCTAAAGGGGTTAAGGAGCTCCGTCGTTCAGAACATATGTAGCCAAAAAAAAATGCTACCTCTTAATCGTAGCACGCGCTTGTACCAGGTGATGAAAAACGGAAGAGGCAGTGCGAGGGCAGCAAGCGGAGTATAGATCGACGATGGCCTGGAAATGGTCAAAGAAGGGCCCCGGTTACTTTCGTGCGTATATTTCCTCTTTTTATTGCAAAGAAGAGGGTTACTTTCCTGTGTATTTTTCCTTTTTTTTTGTTTCCCTTAGTTAGGGTTCTTCTTCTTTCCAGGGATGTTTCTGGGTGATCGACGTTGAAACTCGCTCTGCATAACGATTGGTCGGATGTGGCAGACATAACTGCGATCTACACAAACCGTGCGCGGGGTGATAGGGAAGCCGCGCACTGTTTTCCCAAACGTCCGCCGTTATTACTATTTGTTTTTGTCGATATACGATAGAAACAGGGTTGCAAGGCGGCCGAGACAAGTGTGGAGTGATTTCGATAGGGGCAGGAAGAAATTTGCCGCACTATCTGCAACAACAGTACCTACTATATTCGGTCGTGCGGCATTTCATGTATGTGAGCATTGCTCATAAAGCGACTCGTTTGGCCAAGAAGGGTGAGCTGGGCAGTCTCTCCCCGGTTGAAGAGCCCGATCAGCATGATAATGTTGGGCCCATTAGCACCGGTATTAAGTATCAGGTACAAATTATACCCGAACGTCTTCGGGCATAGTTTCTCCTCGGCTGAGGCGTCCCATCATTCCGAAAATATTGTGCCGAATAGTAATACCCCCTCGACCCTAGGAGGGAAGGGGTCGTCCTCCCTCCTAGGCGTCGAGCATCTCGAGGATGAAGTCGGCACCCTCTTCGACAAAGTCGCCTAGCACCCCCGTCATGAGGAGAACCACCGGCTGTTGAAGTGTAGCCTCAATCACCAATGCCAGCACACACGTCGTTAGCCAATCCGTGCACGTAGAGCTGCATCACACACACATGCGAAGTGTATATACGGCACGGACAGAGATAATCGATGCAAAACAAGTGGACGTTAAATGCGTTTACAGTCACGTCGCGCGGCTGTTTGATACACACCACGACCAAGGAGCTAGCGGTCAGCCACGTAGAGCTGCATCATATACAGATCGCATGCAGCAAAGAGAGATGTACAGGATGCAGCTGAGGGAGCGTTAAACATGTTGCAGTTAAATCGCGCGGCTGCTAGTTTTTTTTTCACCATCACCAGCTCAGTGGTTATGGTGTACTGGAATCTCTCAACGATAAACACAATTTGGGCCTGCTGACGCAAGTGTTAAGTGAACGTCAAACGCGATACGGCTATATCGCACGCCCGCTAAACATACACCATGCCCACTGGGGTACTACGGTCCTGTAATACCAGTCAGCGCCGACTGCCAAGTCAGTGGTTGTATATGCGTATGTCTACAGCAACAACGGGACAGTCTGGGGTTGCTGGCAGCTTGTCCAATGGGTATGGCGTGTCTGTAAAACAAAAACACAGTCTGAGGTCCCTGGGGGCCTTGCATGCCCGTTAACCCCTTTAGAGCCGGAAACGGTTTTTGGGGACAAACCTACTTGGAAATAGTGTGGGATACTTTTTTGGGGCAGTAAAAGGGTTAAGCCTGGATACATCAGACTAGGCGAGTGGGTATGATGTACCTCTAACAGCGACAAGACGCACTGCTAACGGACTAGCCAGTGGTATCAGGGCACCTTCACTTGACATCCACGGCACAGCCATGCCGCGGTAGTTGCCGAGAGCGCTTTATATTGTGGGTAAGCAGAATTCGATATGAGTCGACGAGGGAAGAAAGTGCTGAACTCTTCTCGCGATGAAAATCAAAGCACGTACCGTAGTGGGAAGGAGGGGGAAGAGCCTGCTTAGTGACCCCGGAGAAGCGTGCTACGATAGAGGTTGCACTTTCTGGCATTTTTGTTTCTGAATGACGGGACTCCTTATCCCCAAATCGCCGGAACGTCATCCTTGTTTAGCAATAGGATTTTTTTGAATGCCTAGTCCATGGGGTTTCTCATCGGTCTGCCCTTCCAGTTTAGTCAAAAACTGCTTTTGGGTGTGATTCGGAGCTCCTAAAGTTTAGAGCCTCAGAAAAAAAAGAATGGAACAACACCTCTATTGTAGCATGGGTCCAACGACATCAACAACAGAAACGAGACATTACAATTATAGAACCAAAACAAAACGAAAACCAACTGTTACAACGAATCCACCACAAAAAGAAGAGCCAACCACCAACAGCTCCATTTACTTGAAGAAAGCAAATAAGTACAACCACAACCAGAAAAAAAAACTACGAAACGCTGAATACCAGAGGGGCACCAACAACCACCAAAAAGGGGATAGAAAATGGAACGTACGACGTTTGGAATCGAAATCAGGCGAAGGACCGCGAGAAGGCAGCGCACGGCAGCCGACGACGAAGCGACAATC
The DNA here is from genome assembly GCA_036873775.1 of Costaria costata. Taxonomy (NCBI): domain Eukaryota; class Phaeophyceae; order Laminariales; family Agaraceae; genus Costaria; species Costaria costata. Next base: position 1,758 of record JAYJME010003483.1, on the reverse strand, counting down.
CAAACAAATCATGGAAATGTCACTACTACAGCAAGTACCGCTACTACTACCGCAACCACCACGACAACCACTCACTATGAAAAGCATTACTACAAGCCGAACCACACTACTATATAGTTGCTACTCCTACAGTAATGTCACGAAACAAGTGTCTTACTGATAAGTTCATAATAACGATCACATGGATGTTGAAGAAATTGTGTACCCCCAAGAAGAGGGAACACAACATACTATTTAATATTGAAGGAAAAACCGTGCGAAAGGTGTACGGCGGCAGAAGGAGGAGTACATACTACTATACAACGAACGAACAAAAAGTCGTGGCCAGCTGCCAGCACCAAAACAAGGCATCGAAGAAAACTACTGCGGCCTGCCTTCGCCGCAGCTTGCTCAGTCTCATGCAGCCTGGGAGGTTGACCAAAGCTGGCGGTCCTACATGGGCTCGGCAGTCACAGCAGGACATCTCACAGATGGCCGAGGAAGAACCCCGTTTGCGATTACATGCGCAGTGTCCGGAGTAATCACCGAATCGTCGATTAATCGTCGTCGTCTTATTCGGCACCAACACAAAAAACAAACTGCCATCATCTGCCTAATGTAACTATGCTGGTTTTAGACTGCTGATCTGGTTACCTTCAACCTTGTTTTTAGACTGAAGAACGTAACTTATTATGCTGGTTTTAGACTGAACGTATAACTTATGCTGGTTCTAGACTGCATATAACTTATTATGCTGGTGTTAGTGCTCAATCTGGGTTACCTTCCACCTTCTTGTTTTTAGACTGCACGTAACCTGTGCTGGTTTTAGACTGCTGATCTGGGATAATTTCCACATTATTTTCCGTTTTAGAGACTCCTTGGCTGAATTACGCCAGGAGACTTTCCGGACGGAGGTGGTGGGAGTTTGCACTCGCCGACCGGGCACGCACTTCCACCATCGGAGGTCCCCAATTTGTTTTGGATTGGAGTCCTGATCCAGTGCGATTTTGACAACTAACTATTAAATTAGACGCGTGCAACGATAATAGAGGTAGTATGTGTAGCACTTTTTTTGGCTAAAATGTTTTCTGAACGACGGAGCTCCTTACCTTAACCCCTTTAGAGCCGGAAACGGTTTTTGGGGGCAAAACTACTTGGAGATAGTGTAGGATATTTTTTTCCGGTGGTTGAAAGGGTTCACCCAAAATCGTCGGGGTTTCACTTTGTTTCGCAGCACAATAATTCGTTGTGTATACTACCTAACTAACTGTAGGGCGCGGGGTGGTTCATCGGGTTAAGCTCACAGCGCTGCTCAAAGTTGGGGGTTTGGGATGAGGTACAG
>JAYJME010003482.1:0-12037 GCA_036873775.1 Costaria costata | reverse complement strand
CGTATATATATATAAATACGACGTATCACGTACGTAGTCTGAATAGAATAAGAGATCATTAATAGTACGAATACCTAAACATATTTTGTACGTATCCACTTCTAGGATGAATCAGCAAGGACACGTGGTGTGCTGGAAGTGGATTGGTATATAGAGCGGCTGCGTAAAACGATACAGAAAAACCCAAGGTATTTTACGTTTGGGGTTGCAACTATCGATTAATTGTGTACTACAGCTGCGCACTTACACCATGGCATTATGACCACACGATCGCACCTATAAAAGACCAATGACAATGGGAACGCGGAAGTTTTAATTTTTTTCTTCTTACATTTGGTAGAAGCTACGGAAGAAAAAGTAGGGGAATGGATCGCCGAAAGGAATCGTAATCGTTTGGACACCTCTATTTATACCCTTACATCCGTAGGGTGGAAAACGATAAATATTGAAAGATTAATGACGTTCCGGATTCAGTTTTTTGCCTGCATCTTCATTTTTGTTTTCTATTAAGTCGGAATGAAATACCACATGCAGAACCCCGAGAGCTGTCCGTGTCTGAATAGTCCCATGAAACGTCTACCCTTCACAACATTGAAATATCAAAACCAGTATTTAGTAGCCTACGCTCAACGTTGGGATCACGAGAAGCCGCGAGCCTTACTCTTAGCCAAAATAGGAGTTTCTTAACTGCTGTCGCGTACTGTACACAAGTACCTGGTACATATTGTACGTACGTGCGCCAACTCCCTGGTATTTTTGTCTCAGGTGTACAATTTGTTTCAGTTATCATGTGTAATATTATTGTTGTATGTTATCACCGGAGGTAGTAATAGTAATCCACCCCGGAGTTATTGGAGACTGTCCTGTGACCACGGACTGCATTGTGGCCATGAGTCAATGTGAAAACAAAACAAAACAAAAAACGACAACAACAACAACAACAACAACAACAGCAACAACAAGAAGAACACGAAGAACAACAAAAACAACAACAACAACAACAACAACATAGCAGGTAGGTTATAGGATGTACCAGTGAACATTTTGTTCACGCGTTGAACACATCATTGATTTCCAGTGCATGATATAGATATTTCTGGGCAGATAAATATATTCCTGATCTGTATGCTCTAGCTCATGTTACGGTGGGAGCCGTACATAAAATCTGCGGGATCTAGCACGTATTTCCTGGGTCAGATCTGCAATGGAGCCGTATAAACTGCGTGATCTATTCGTAGCACGCGTTACCTGGATCAGATCTGCACAATATACAGATCCCGCACAGCATCCCATAACCCCAGCTTAGGAATTAGACCATCTACAGAGTACATCGTAATCTGTCCGATGCGTGATACCAGTACTGTAACATTGGTCTAAGGCTTCGCTGTGACGGCACTACCGCAGCAGTGTAAACCCCTTAAATCTTGTACTACCCCAAAAAAGTATCCCGCACTATTCCCACGTAGTTTTGTCCCCAAAAACCGTTTCCGGCTCTTAAGAGGTTAAGAACTGCACCCACTATTTTGGGGACAAATTGCTTGGATCTAGTGTGGAATAATGTTTGCAGTAGCAAAAGGGTAAATAAGCAAGGCTGTCTAATACCGGTATACCAGGTTCGCATCAGTTCTCAAACTCACACCGAGGTTTCGGGATTTTTGTGCTGACCCCTGGCGAAAAACGCCTGCACATACTTCGTATTATATACTTCGGTACTAAAAAACCCTGCCAGGTGCGAATAATGCTTGGACTTCAAAAATACTACTTACTCTTGAAAGTGTTTGCGGTTGCGGTTCTTGCGAGCGGTTTCCACATTTGGCCAATTTGCGGTATTAAGAGAGAGTTACTACCGTTTTGGGGACAAATTACTTGGAATTAGAGTTAGATGTATGATTATGGGCAGTGCAGTACTAAAAGGATTAACAAAAACACCGATTTCAGACAGGTCAAATGGCATGGGACGGGCATACTAAAAGCTAGATAATACCCATTCCGGTTTAAGATAAATATCGGTTGAAGTTTACTTGGCCTGACACCCCTCTCGAAAATCCTACTCCCCCCGACGGGCATACAAAAATATACAAAATACCCATTCCGCTTTTAAGAGAAATGCCGGTGTAAGCCTCCTTGGCCGGACACCCCCCTCTCGAAAACCGTACCGCCCCCGACGGGCATACTAAAAGCTGCATAATACCCATTCCGCTTGAAGAGAAATGCCGGTGTAAACCTACTTGGCCGGACACACCCCTCTCGAAAAGCTTACTCCCCCCGGACGGTCATACTAAAAGCTACATAATCCCCATTCCGGTTTAAGAGTACCGGTTAAGTGCTACGTGGCCTGACACACCCCTCTCGAAAACCGTACCCCCCCCTGTACCACGGATACTGGCATGTCGCACACCTGGTATAAAGTTCCAGGTATCCGTCTTAACATGATAGATAAGACATTCTATCCGGAGACCGAAGGCTTGACCCGTTTATGTATCATTACTTTTACTTTCGAGCTCAACTCGTATGATATGATATTATATGAATATTATTACGGGGGACCATGGTAAATAGAACCAAATATTGTTAGCAAAAATAGGGAAATATACGTATAGATTTGGTGTCTACAGTAGTAGGTTACCAGTATGTTGTGTCTACAGTAGTAGGTCCTATTAACTGTGGACCAAATGCTGTTAGCAAAAATAGGGAAATATGTACGTTTTAGTGTCTACAGTAGGTCCTAGTGTGTCTACAGTAGGTCCTATTAACCATGGTCCCCCGTAATAGTAGGAGGTTTTACCCTCAGCGGCATTCTGGACGAGCCGCGATCCCAGATGTCTTCCCTTCTCCCCGGTACGTGCGTTCATTTTTATCGCGCATAGGGTTCAGCATTTCCACTGCTCGTCAATCTGTCATCGAATGTATGTTAACTCACGCTCTCGCGCTTTCCGCTTTCCGCTAATCATTTTTTATCCACGAAAAAGTCCCGATCACTCACTGCGAAAATATATACCAACACCAATTCCACGTATATACTTGAAGCCCTTTAGGACTGCACTCCTGTTTTGAGGGCAGACTACTTGGATTTAGAGTCAGATATACATACCTCGTATACATGTATATTTCTGGACAGTGCGGTCGGAAAAAAAACGATAACAGGCTGGAGAGTAAAAAGAGAAATCTACCCGTAGACAGTACTATTAATAGTAACAAGTGTGAATCTATGAATACTATTCGTGCCTAGTGGTAAGAGTACGTCATCGTACCGGTAAATAAAATGTTGGATATGACTGAGGGTTGAGTATTGGGTAAGCTACAGCCGCTGCACCATATGGTACCATACCTGGTACCAGGTACTGGTATCACCTACAAAAAACCACGAAAGTATAATACATATTTTTTTAACTTACGATCGTAAAAAAAAAAAGTCAGCCGTGAGATCGAGGATTTCGTCGAAACTCATATTTGCAAGCTAATATAAGGGGTATAAGGGGGGTGGTCTACGCACATCGGACAAATCAGATACTTTCAACCATTCATGATCGGTGCCATTCAAGGCAGACAGATCAGACAGATCCATTGCCTGAATGATCTGCACGACCTATAGATAATGTTGCCGGGCGTGGAGCCGCATGACCTGCATGATCTGGCACACGTTTCCTGGGTTGGGATCTGTATTAAACAGATCCTGCAAAACATATCGTAACGATATACACAGGATCTAGATGATCTATGATCTAGATCATCATCTGTACGATGTGTAGATACTGCGATCCCGCGAACTACAGTATAATAAAAAGGTTTTATATTACCTCCAGAAAGATACCGGCATATATCATACGAGCAGCTGCATTCGAGTATCCTACGCGTATCATATATACATACATACGAAAACTAAAACTACCGCCCGCTGTACGATATCATACCAGGTATATACATCCCCGCACGTCGAACCCGAGTACTGCCGTCATCCCCGAGATATTAACCGGTATGATTTGTACAGCAAAAACAGTTCAAACGTCAGACAGGTCACATCACTACCGTGCACATCACACACACCACTTTCACGGATCTGCATAATCTCTACAAAATTCGATCGAGACGATCTCCAGGATCTGAATGATCTGTCCATGATTCCGCCCTATTAATATTCCGGGTGACCATAGTAAATAGGACCAAACATTGTTACCGAAAATAGGGTTAGGTTTTGGTGTCTACAAGTAGGTTCTATTGTGTTTACAGTAGATCCTATTAACTATGGACCAAATGTTGTTAGCAAAAATAAGGAAATATATAGGTTTTGGTTTCTACAGTAGGTCCTATTAAATATGGTCCCCCGTAACAGTGATCTACAGGGTGTGTTGGTGTTATAATGCGTGTGCCCAGACCACACAGATCGCCATTTTCACGGGATCTATATAACCTGGTAAACATTTCTACCGGGCCGATTTACAGGATCTTAACCCTTTCACGGTCATACCGCAAAAAAGTATCCCACACTACGTATTTCCAAGTAGTTTTGTCTCCAAAAACCGTTTCCGGTTCTAAAGGGGTTAACAATCTGTTTATCATGTTTACGCAGACTCGTACTGGTAGTGATCTACAGGGCGTACTCGTTTTATCATGCGTGTGCCCGGGTTTGTACACAAGCGCATTGTACTCTGGTCTGGTACGGTCTGTTGTGTGACATTGCCCACGTTTTCACGTAATTATCTGTAGGATATGCATGATCTATGCACATCATACATATGTCCCAACCCGCTGATCTCAAGGAACTCGTAGATGCCCGGGAGACCATGATTAGTCCAACGTGTGCGAGCAGATACGCTATTACGTCATACCAGGTACATTGTACCGTACTCTGTACTATACTTTGCATAAAAGGTTGTTTGTTGCTGCTATCTGTAACGATATGCAGACCGTTCTTTCTACCCGACTACACGACAGCTTTTCTATTGGATACGATTTATACTGCTGTTGTAGTCAGAAAACAAAAAAAACAAACAAGGTAACAAAAAGAAAAAAAGAAAAAAATCCACCCCAGGTTTCCAAAGTATTGGGGCTTACATACCTGCCAACAAAAGTATTTTTGAGAAGAACGCCTCCTATCCGGTTTTCGATTTTCAAAAAATAAAACCCTGTGCCCACCTATAAGCACTATCCACTAGCCGACGTACCGGTAGTCACGTGACACTGGCACCAAGCAGGAGCACAACTATCATAACCATTCATAATATCTCCAGCCGCGCAAGCTCGAAAATAATAAACTTGAGATTCGAACCTACTGCACATCCTTTGTTTACAGAATACATACGAAGCACCACCGTTACATAGGGTTAAGTCTAGTCAGTCAGTCGGCTCTCAGCAAATACGAGCGTAAAAAGAGAGCACTCTCTGGTACTATGATACCTACCCTGGTATAGGGCAATGATGAGATACTGCTGTAATTTAGCTGTAAAACTGTAAACATGTCGTAAATTTGTGGCGTTGGTGGAAGTTACGTTTCGGGGAAGGTGGTACGGGAAAAGTGAAGTTGCGCCGCAGGATACTAAAACCAACTGTTTATTGAGAAAAAAAATCTTCCTCCATCTCGAAAGGGGTCCCTTGTTTTAGGCGGGATTAAAACCACAAAATCAGTACGGTAACTCGCATTCGCTGGAAATAATACGAGTACTGGTACAATACTCATATTATTATTATTAATAGCAGCGGTGCCAACTATCCGACTATTTGGGTTTCCTTGTTTATGGAAGGCTTATTTGCTATTAAAACAATCATAGACCGAGAAGGGTGAATTGTCATGGTACTAGTACTTAAGACATCTGGTACATTATACATAATAGTTATCCGTTGTAATACTTTGCAGCTGCTCGTATACGAACTAATGTAGTAAAATGCCATGGCAGGCACAACATACAACACGGCAGCAGCAGCAGCGCACCGAAAACCAAGAAATATCTTGTTAAATCAAAATATCGTGGGTCGAGTCGGAGGAAGCGACGGGAAATACATAAAACCTGCCACTGCTGTAGGGGGCTGATAGGGCTGCGAGTGCATTGGCATTTCAGCATCCGTAACATAAGCACAGCAAGCAAGTAACAGCAGCGCGACAGCGGAAGAGCCGCAAAAAAAAATGTCATACTTGTTTTGCTAGGAACTCGCGCAGCAGGATATTTACTACCAGGTATTGCGGGGGACAGTAGTATTAATAGTAAATAGGACCAAATATTGTTAGCAAAAATAGGAAAATATTTAGGTTTTGGTGTCTACAGTAGGGTCCGATTAACTACGAGTATGGACCAAATATTGTTAGCAAAAATGGGGAAATATGTAGGTTTTGGTGTCTACAGCAGTAGGCCATATTGTGTCTACTGCTGTAGGTCCTACCAGTATTAACTATGGTCCCCCGTAATAGCACGGAGATAAATGAGGCAAGGCTGCCGCGTACTCGCAGTAGGCTGTGTGCGTCGAAGAAAATTGAAAGAAACAAAACTGACAAAAAAAAACAAACGAAATCCCGCCGCATCAAAAAAGCACTCAGCAGCACCGCTCGATACCAAAAACCACCGCAACACGGCCAACTCACGACGGCTTGCAACGGAACAAGTCCCACGCGTTAGCCCCAGCCCGCCTACTTCTGCAGACGGCGGGTTTGTGGAAATCGTCCCCGTACAGCAGCAGTACAGCTTTCGCAGTCGGTAATGACGCGACAACGATAGTTACAAACAGACGGTACACAGACAGACAGACAGGCAAGACAGACTATCATTCCTGAATAAATGGAAGCCCGTACTCACCCCGCAACTAAGAGGCTTTTTTGCCAAAAGGGAAAAAAAAACGGCCTCACTTGACCTGTCGTAAACTTATGTGCGTTGTTAAGAAAAAAACGCCGGTCCTCGTTTATTTCTTTTGGGACCGTGCCGGCGGACGGCGGACGCTTCAAGCAACTCGAAACGGGTCCCTTTTTTTTGGGCGCCGTTAAAACTACAAGTAGAAACTCACATTCGCTCGTAATTTTAAACTTAGATTGAAAATTGGAAGAAAATAAAAATAAAATAAAAAACGACGCGTCGCCTTCGGTGTCGTTTTATCTTTTTGTGTGCCCGAACTCGGAAAAATAAGCAATTAACTCTAATTTCAGTAAGAAAAATAAAACAGACCCTCCCTATTCCGCCACTATGGTTCAGGTGTACGTACGCACCAAATACCAAATGACGTTGACGTGCTATACTCGTACGATACATCGCGATCGAAGTATCCCACGCAGCTTGCGAAGATGAGTTTCGACGAAATCCTCGATGTAACAGCTGTCGGTTTTATTTTTTTTTAAATTTCTGATATGGGTACGAGCACTTTTTGGGCATTTTTTTTCCTAACTCGCGGGGCTCCCTCCTCAACTCGTGAACCACCCAAATATTGTTGTGTTTTTACAATATTTTTCGTCTCACTAATATTGCGGGGGACCATATATATTACGGGGGACCATAGTTAATAGGACCTATTGTAGACACAACAGGAGCTACTGTAGACACCAAAACCTATATATTTCCCTATTTTTGCTAACAATATATGGTCCAAAGTTAATAGGACCTACTGTAGACACAATAGGACCTACTGCAGACACCAAAACCTGTATATTTCCCTATTTTTGCTAACATCATTTGGTCCTATTTACTATGGTCCCCCGTAATAGTATAACCAGGTTCTCCCACAGACTCAAAAACCTTTACATTCCTCTACTTTTACTATACATATTTGGTCTTGATTACTACTACGGGGGACCATAGTTAATAGGACCTACTGAAGACACAAAAACTACATATTTCCCTATTTTTTCCGACAATACATGGTCTTGATTACTATCAATACTGTTCGTATGGTGCCTCGTAATAAGCCATGGGATTGTTCATCGGCTTGCACTCTACCTTTTTTCTCGAATTCAGGTTTTGAGAGGGGTAGAGAGGTCTTCAAAAGGGGCGCAACTAGGGGGCTACCCAATATCGGAGAGGATTCTTAGAGATAAGGAACCTCACGAGAATAATCCGTGGTTTGTTGTACGAGAGAATGAGGCGTTTTGGTTCATATTCTGGGCTGGTTTGAAGAATACATACTGTCACCGGCAGTCCTAGTTTGGCAAATCGCGTGAGTGGTAATACCAAGCGGATACAGAACGGGACGGTCGGTGCTGGCAGACAGGTACAACACGCGAACAGACAATGCCGCTGCCATTAGCTAGCTGGCCAGCAGCTGCTGGGCCAGACATACCTCGACTTCTCACTCTATCTTTCGTCGTACACTTCGTAGGCCATGGGATCTGTTCATCGGCTTTTGCCCCTTCCTTCTTTCTCAAAGACAGGTTTTCGGTGTGTTAGAGGGCTCCTCAAATGAAGAACCTCAGAAAAATCATGGACCAACACCCCTACCATTACCTGGTATACATACGTAGCATGCGTTAAATGTAGCACACCTCAGACAGATCATGATCTAGATCATCAAGACACTAACCTGCCGTTCTATGATGCTGTGCAGGATCTGCACTGTACAGATCCAAACCAGGAATCAGTCGTTAGATCATGCAGATAGTACGGCTCCCACCCGGCAACATGAGCTACATCATACAGATTAGGAAATATATATATGCCCTGAAAGATCTAGATCATCAGGTGGGAATCGATGATCTGTCCGAGGTGTGAAATGTTCCCACACAAAGCTCGCGCGAGCATATCATCGTATACAGTCCTGTCAGCTAACAACTCTTTTGGAAGTACAACGAACTGAAAAACAAAACGACCTCAGTCATGACCGCGCCAGGGCCAAGGGAATCATTTAGAAATTTTACAAGAAACGTCAGCGGTGAGATCGAGGATTTCGTCGAAACTCATATTTGCAAGCTGCGTGGGATAATTAATATACCTTACCTTGAACAACCCAGGAAGTTAGGGCAGACAGAGAAAAATGCACCCCAATTTCAGGCGAAATCAGCTAAATAGGTGCCATTTAGGACAAAATCACGAATTTATACGTGTAGTGGAGTTGTGTCACTCTTGAAAAACTAATTCGATGCGAACTTCGGCGCGGATAAGAGCAATCGTTTTTTCCGCCCTTTACTTTAAAATCATAAAGTGTACAAGTGTTATCTGTGACCTCCGTGATGAAACGACTGAAAATATCAAATATCATCCCAGGTTCGTTTTTTTACCCGGTTTCTAGTTCACTTTTTAAATTTTCAACATCGGAAACATTGTAAACGTGGCAAATTCCGAGACCTGTCTATTTCAGTCATAAATAACATGATTAAGACGTGCTAAGACGCCAATTACTAGGGCTGGGCACTGGCACAGTATGTACTGGCAGTAGCAATCTACTGGCAGTAGTAGTCTACTGATTGATCCGGCCAGTATATTCGCCAGTAGTTTCATCTTGCGCACGTCCAAGAAACACGCCATACAATACTACGGAAACCCTCCGAATGCGTTTCGGGGGGCGAGAGGAACGTTACTCGGCCAGTAAGTATACTGCTGCAATCCAGTACACTGATTGATTCTTTTGGCAGTATAATTGCTATTGACTGAGCCAGCCAGTGCCCAGCCCTACAAATTACAGGATCAAGACGACGAAGATGCATGCGTCTAATTTAAAAAAATCGCGCCTGCGGCGGGCATATAGCTCGCTTGCGAAGACCGACTTACGCCTCGCTTGGAGAGGGCGCCTAATGTGGAAACCTTCCTTTTTTTCCAATAAGACACTATTAATACAAGAAAAAAAACTTCCACCAATATTACTGAATAAAAAAAAAAACAGATGTAATACAGTTGAATTTTGAATTTCGGAGGCCGAAATCATCCACCACGAACACAAAAACGTAGTTGGTTTTCCGGGAAAAAGTCTACCAGAAAAGACACGAAGTACAGCCGCAGTACCCGGAGCTGAACCCTAAGATTGCGGAGACGACGGCGTAGCGGACAAGTTTTGCAAGCACCTCCCACAACAGACGAGTTGTGCGGCGGAAGTGCCGTGCGTACGGATATCACGAGGCTGACTGTGCCCTGCATTAACGCCACCCGTTCGACAACGGTTAATGGCGACCGTATCATCGGACGCGGGTAACACCATGTCTCCTGAGAGGCGTGCCTGGAGCAGCAGGTACGGTAGATCTGCCCGCTCAGTCGATGTGCCAGCATAAAAACGATGTTTCAATGAGTTAAAACTTCAGTCGCGAGACTGTTAAGGGTTTTTTTCTCGGATGGTGAGACTATTTTCTGTGTTCGGCTTCGGCTAACGGCGGCCCAGTAGTGGCAGCATAGTGACAGTGAATCTTCCTCAGGAAGCCATGGACAAATCGCGATCTCACTTTTGTTTTTGTCGGAGAGGTACCCGATATATACACGCATTTATTTCAGTCATGCTGCCTCGTACCAGGTGTTATTTTTGTTACATTGTTTACTCCTGAGAGGCAGCCTCCCACTCCAGAGTTAGTGGGGTCTGTCCTGTGACCACGGACTGCATGGTGGCGATGAGTAAGGGGGCAGTGCCGGAAGTGTGGCACAGAGTGCACTATCTTTTTTCTGGGTTACTCCAGGTTTGTTTTAGCGGGGGGATTGTAGGTCAATAGAAATGGCCACAAACGCATACATCTGCCTCAAATTAGCACAAACCTCCACATTTTATCAGAGCTGGGATAATACTTTTCTTGGCAATCGGGGGCTAGAGGCTACCACCACTCAGGGAAATAAAGCTACAAGAACAACTGCCATTATTAGTCATGTCGATCCTGTTACTACTGTGAGCGTAGTCCGTGTCGTGGGGGATAAAAAAAAAAACGAGTTCCGCAAATGAACAGAACTCAGGCTCTGAATTAGGTAACGAGCCCAGGACGTCCCATGGCGCAGCACGGCCCGATCCAATGGTTGTTGAAAACGCATGACAGACTTGGGTCGGCCTCGATCATCCGACACTAATCATCGTAGATGCGCATCAGTAGGCTGCAACCGAAAGGGCATGGCTGAATCTGTTGTGTGGGTGTTGTGTGGGGCGAGAGCTCTGCCCCTGGTCGTTTTGGCTCCTTCTGATGCTGACCCAACTTTTTCAAACCCATGCCTGAGTCCATCCAGCGTAATGAGCTTACTCGCCCGGGCATGTACTCCCAGCCTAGGGGTGTATGGTTGGGTTAGGGTTAGTCCCCGAGGTGAAGCCCAGAGAAGGATTCGCGAGCGGTAGCCCAATACCGTCGTTGCTTCGTGGATTATACTGGTCTGTGAAAAGTTGCAATATTCGTGTATAGCCACCGCACGGATCGAACTAATTCCCGCTTCGAACGGATGCTGCTGAAGGACGACACTGGCACCCAATCACCCTACACCAAGCACAACAAATCTAGCCGACGAGTAGATGGTGCTATACCCGAAGGAAGAACGACTGGACCGCCTTTCCGTCATGCGTGACGCACAGCGCCGCGGGCTCATTTTTTATGAATATCTTGTGTTTTGTGGGTTGTACAGCAGCAGGCTATACACATGACACGAGTACGAGTACTACTAACACTCAGGAACCGTTCATATTCAGTCTAATAATAGCCTTCCTCAAGAACACCAAGCCATTTCATAAATCCTAGCGAAGTCATTACGTGATTTTCAGGAAGAGCAACAACAAAATAGGCAAAAAAAACTGCCCTGTTTCAGACGTATCGCGGCATTGCCCTTTTTTACTACCCCAAAAAAGTATTACACTATTTCCAAGTAGCTTTGTCCCCAAAAACAGTTTCCGGCTCTGTAGGGGTTATCTATAACCCCTTTAGGACTGCACCCACTTTTTTGGATACAAAGTACACGGAATTAGTGCGGGATCAACGTGAGAACTAACAACAACAACAACAACAACAACAACAACAATTGCAAGAGAGAACGGAAAAAAAAGAAGTGGGATACGCGAGAAATATGGGCGCCCACACGGACTTTGGGTGCTACGAACCAGGTACATTGTTGTTGTTCTCACATTAACTCAACATCTAGAGTCCGTGGTCACACAAAGGTGCTGGAGCCCTAGGAAGATCCGA
>JAYJME010003481.1:0-12039 GCA_036873775.1 Costaria costata | reverse complement strand
GGCAGTGGCGGTCAACGGTGAGCGGGGCCCGGCCACCGAAAAGGATGGGCTCATCGTCCGCGCCGCTGCAGGCAAGAAGAAGATGAAAAACAGGAGTTCCGTGCGCGGTTCGGAGGCGTCACTGACAAGGGTGGGACCTGAAGGAGGGGACAACGAAGGAGCGGTACAAGGAGAACTCAATCGGCCTGAGGTTTCATCGGATCTCGTTGTGGCGGAAGACCAAGAGGTGGGGATTGTTTTGCTTTTCGGGTTTCGGTTTTGGCGGGTATAGTGGATCGTGCCACATGTGTAAATACTAGCCAGAGAAAGTCGTTCTTGTGTGTTGTGGCATATGTGTTCGGTTCGTGTGCAGGCGAGAGGGGGACAGGGGGGTGTCCATCCGTTCAACGAATTGGCGTTAATCTTGCTTTTCACCCCTCCCCGATTGCGCAATGCGGTGGATTTTCAGACAACGCATCGCCAGTATTTCCGGGGGAGCATAGTTGATAGGATCTACTGCTGACACTCAATAGGACCTACTGTAAACACCAAAACCTGTATGTTTCTCTACTTTTCCAACCATGTTTGGTCCATAGGTTTTAGGACCTACTATATAGACGCAATAAAACCTACTGTAGACACCAAAACCTATGTATTTCCGTTTCGTTGTTTCAACAGTGGGCGTGGCAGCAGTGACGCGTTGCCAAGAATAGATAGGAGATAATTTTTTACAAGAGGGATATAGTCAGGTGTGTTAGAATGCTCGGGCCAGATCGTCGACGCAACGTAGAAACCCATGGGGTAAATGTTAGAGTATGTCACGGTGATATTCGCCGTTGACGTGGGGAGGGGGTGTGTGCTTTGTCTCAAACCTTGAGCCCATCCCGGCAAGAGTTTCCAGAGAGACAAGGGGTTTATCGCGTGTTCTGGTTTGAGTGTTTCGTTTTATCGGCAGTGCGCGGGGCGTGGTCCACCCGCTCGTCGAACTATTATTTCCCCACTGACCGTGCCGGCGTATCTAGGCGGGCGCTTTGGTCAGGGTACAACTCCCCGATATGTCCGACCCTATTTTGAACGGGACAAAAAATAACACGATTGAGTCCCAAACGAGTTACGTGGCTACTGAACTGAAGCAAAGCGACAGCGAGAACATGTTGAACGCCTACCCTTGAACGGCTTTGTAGTGGGGGAGTCGATGACGCCGTTGCAGTGGCGAGTGTGTTTGCTTTGCAAGCGGGCCACCTAACGCTGCCAGAGTATATCGGGGCGATGGCGGCGTCCCAAGCAGGATTTTTATAGCACTCGCTGAAGTACGAACGGTCCGGGGTAATGCAATCGGGCCAAGTTCAGGATAGGTTGAGCACGGAGGCGTTTGCTATTGATTGGTTAGCGTTTTGACGGCACGGTGCTGTTCGGACCGACCCGTGTTTTTAAGGTAGCTGAGTGATATCAAAGTTGCTTGGTGGGGTTTTCTTTATCATCTTTGGTGATTGATACTGAACCTGTTACATTGTCAGATGGCAAATTAATTACACTGGTTGAAAATGAAACCGTTTTACAGCGTGGTTGACGTTCTCGCTTCCGGGGTTTATTAATTCTTCGGCCAACTTGACACCCCCGTCTCCTCTGTCTCGAGAGCTACATGCCGGCACGTACTGCAGGCAGGTTCATTGTCCGATGGCAAATGTTCAAAATACAATGGTTGAAATGGAAAATTTCGTACAGCATGGTTGTTTTCTTCTTTTGCTTTGTGGGGGGTTGTTCTGTGGCCAACCTGACACCCCGTACCCGTCTCCCCGCTGGCTGACCACACAGTCTGGAGAGCTACAGGCCGGCACGTACTGGGAGTACGCCAAGGAGGCGGCCGCAGTGTGGCAGATGGTGGTCATCTTCATTTCCATGGTGACGGGACAGGTGAGATGGCCTACATGCTGACGGTGGCCACCACCTCGTTGTCAAATACTTCGCGTGCACAATACCCCCCGCCTTACAATGGAGCCGTTCTACAGTAGCCCCCCGCCCCCCCCCCAACTTTTTTTTAACGAAATCTCCGCTTTTGAAACCAGCTCCCGGCGGTATCTCCTGAAATATGGTGCCCCTGGCCACCCCGACGTCATCGTTCGACAATCGTCCGCAAACAAGAAATTATTGAAAGATGTGTTTCTTATATCAGTGTAGCATCCTCCCTCGTCTCGATCAGCGATGAGACGTTCGATAAAATATTGGGCGATTTTGTTTGTTTATTTTTCGGTATTACGAAGAATTTCTTAACCAAAAATCGTCGCAATTTCATTTTTTTCTTGCAAGTAACATATATATATATATATATCTAATACCAGCGGGTTGGATCATCGGCTGGCGCTTCGAGGTTACACAAAACAAAACATTGTTTGGGTGAGGTACAGAGCTCTTCGAGTGAAGCGTCTAAGAAAAAGAAAACGGTGCACATTTTACCCGTGGCGTGTGTTGTAGGTGTGCACCTATTAAGAGTATTTGGGAAGGCTTTTCACTTGAGGGGGGGAGGGGCTAGCTATGCTTCTGCCAAAACCTTGCAAGCTTGATGCTAACCCCGCCATAAACGGACCCATTGTTGGTCCTAGGTAAAAAACGAAAACAATGTACACGACGAACGGAAGTTTTCAACGGCTGTTTTGGTTACAATGGTTGATTGCCAAGTCCCAGAGACCCAGCCAGCTATACGGAAAGCTTTTCGCCAAACCAATGCCACCCCGATCATATATAGCACATGTGTGAGAATGATTGTTTCGCGGAGATCTGTGTTTTTTCTAAGTCTGACGTGCCACAAACTATTCCCACGCCAGGTGCTCACGATGGCGGTGACCGTTTGGCTGGGGAAGTGGTCGCGCCAAACCAGGGAGGAGCAAGACAGGACGAGCTACCTCACCATCCTGCTACTGCTGACACTCGTCGCCACCGTCGTCTCTGTCGTGCGGGCGGTGATCTCCTTCGCCAGCCTGGTCAAGGTGGGAAGATGATGCGTTCTACGATAGACAGGGGTAGCAGCGCACACATTATCCCTTTTGCCATCGGTGAAAACCAACCTCTATTCCCCCAAGCTAGCCCTGTTTTACTTTTCAAGACAACAACTATCTGACAGCGGTGGATACGGGGATGAAGGGTACCATATGCCAAATATACATCTACTCGTGTATACATAGCTCAAAGGACTTTAGATCGTGTACGGACTATTAAATAGTTTTGCAGCTTTTTTTGCCGAACTCACAATGCCATGGTTGACGCGTGCTACGATAGAGATGGCCCATTTTTTTGGCTCTGCTGTTCCTGAATGACGGAGCTCCTTAACCCAAACTCGTCCGTCCGGGTGCCGTTTTTGTCTAGCAATAGGATTGGTTTGTATTCATACAAGTAGGTCGCGGTTTGTTTAATCGGGTTGCACTTTTTTGTCGTCTCAATACCGGTATGCGGATGGAGGACGGAGATGCTAAAGTGAGGAGCCTCAGAAAAGTACCGGTGCACCTCTATCGTAGCAAGCCTCGGTTATGAACCACACTTTCACCGGCAATGCTGTATACTCTTGAGTTTAGGCAACGGGTACGGTACACAACAAGGTTGCTTTCCGCAGGTCGGCGCAGCGAAAACGTTGGAGACCGAACGTGCGAACCTCCACCCAGGGACGACCAGGTAGCGATCATTGCGTATGGTAACCTATACGCTTTGTCAGTCGATATCGAGAGAAATAACAGATAGATGGATGGCGATATCGAGAGCTTCTGGAGTCCTTGTCACCAATAGAGGAGGCCGTGAAGGCGTTCCCTTACGAAGAAACAGAAATAGAACAACACAAAAACAACTTTTTTTTATAGATAGAGCCGGTTTCACTCTCAGTTATTTACTCCAAAAAACATTTGTTTCTAAAGTGAGGAGCCTCAAAAAAAACCTGGTGCACCAACAGAAAGCCAAAAAAGCGCCACAAGTCGACCCCTAGACTTGAAACCTGTAATTACAAGGAAACTCCATAAATACATTTTTTTACGAGCTACCGTAAGGTCCGAATGTTCGCGCCGTTTCTGTCAAGAAGAGATGAGCACCGAACATTTGCACAACTACTGTTCCATATGTCCTTCCCCAGGCTAAACATTCGGCTTGAATTTGTACGTATCTCTATTTTCGCCGACCAATATGTGGTTTTGAAGGAAGACCACAGTTTTCTCAAGAATGTTAAATAGCGAAACATCATATAGATTCAGTAAAACAAGAATAGAAAGGTAGGCCGTCATAGAAGATACCTCGTATGTGCAAAATTCCACGGTCCAACTCGAAACGAACTGCGTGAATGAATGTTCGTCGGGCACCGTGTTTCCGTCGTTTGCCCTCATCACCCCGCCTGCATGGCGGAACGAAGCCCGGGTTACAAGCGCGATAAATCAACACGGGAGCTAGATCTAACAGAAAAACTAGGAACACTAACTAGTGGGTATCGGCCATCCCACCCCACGTGTGCTGTAGTGTGCAAGCGCTGTAGTTGTGTTTGTTTGCCAGTTCGGAAAAAAGGGGCGCAATTACGTCGTGATCGGTGGTCTTCCCACTCTGTGCAAATTGAGCGAACCCTGTTTCTGGGTTTGCCACATCGTGCCTGTCCTCTGCCAAACAACAAGCGTTCACGGACAAATTCGACCGCGGACGCGTGTCAAACATTGTGTCGTCTCACGGTATCCCGTCCACCCTTCCATCCCGACATCTCTTCTCTCTACTCCGGTGAGGCAGGCCTCTCACCGCCTGCACGACCGCATGCTCAAGAGGATACTCGGGGCACCTATCCTGTTCTTCGACTCGAATCCCATCGGAAGGTGAACAAACAGCACACACACGGAATATTCGCCAAAATCCCCCTCTTACCAAGTTGGCTACACAGACAGACACTTACTAATACGGACCATTAAAGCGCTTCAGACTAGTATTGCACAGTCTGTACAGAAATGTAAAGATAAAGTACAATTCGAACGAGCTGTATGTACTTCGTATGTCCTTGCTCCCCCTCTCTCTCATGCTTGAATTGTTTTGCCGCGCCGAAAGCTTATTAGAGTCGCGCTACGATCGATGGGCCACAGTTCTCAGACACGCAGGGGCCGCTCTGCCGAGCGAGTACTCTATTCTTGTGCAACCTGTAAGCTTTGACGGGTTTTAGCGACATTGAACCCCCGCGGGATTGGGTTTCACGCTACAGTATTTCGGCAACAGTATTTTGAAGTCGAAGTAAAGTATTATTGATGGTGTACATCATCACTCGCGCGAGCAGCCAAAACGTAGAGGGGAATAATCGAGGTAACTCCTCCTACTGCTGTATGTACCCCGTTTGTTTCGTGAGGTGTTTTTGTGATTGTTTATTTTCTTGCTACCAGGTATAAGGCAGTTGTTTGTATTTTAAACAGTCGCACTGTTTGTTCGTTCTTGTGATTGTTTTTAGCCACTACTTGTTCAGTTTACTCTAGTTCTTGTCACAGTATTGCTCTTGCTCTTGGAATTGTATTGCGGTTCTTTTTCGCGCCGGTGCTTGTGCCTTTTACGTTTGCGTTCGCTGTTGCCGCTGCCGTTATTGCTGTTTCCGCTGTGGCTGAAGGTGGTGTTGTTATTGATGGTCCGGTGAACATTGTTTGCTTTGTCGTCCACGTGCTGCTGCTGCTGCTGCTGCTGCTGCTGCTGCTGCTGCTGTTGTTGCTGCTGCTTGTTGACAGGATTCTGAACCGATTCACGAAGGACACGTGTTTCATGGACGACCTTTTGCCGGACACAGCGTACGACTTCGCCACCTGCGCCTTCATGGTCGTCGGTAGCGCGTTCATCATCGCCATAGCCAACCCGTGGGTTGTTCTCAGGTACTCATACCACATCTATCTATCACCATAGCCAACCCGTGGGTTGTTCTCAGGTACTCATACCACATCTATCTATCACATGCTGAAAGAATATGTATCCTCTTCTGTTTAAAGACTATGTATATAGGTGGAGGGGCGGGGCGTACTATTTATCAAGTAGTTCGACCAATGACCGCGTATACATTTCCTCGACGGAGCACCAACCAAAAAATGCGGAAAGAGCGTTGGCTATATAGACGCATTGTACGGAGGAGAAGCAGGTGCTTTTTTATCAGGGGCTTCTCGCGTGAGGATCTCCATACTTCATCCAGACAACGCCTTCCAGAATATCGAAACCTTTCGTCCGACGAAGTTTTCCCATCGGTCTGGGTGTAGTACATAGAACCAGTAGCATTCTTGAGAATCTAGGCATACAAATGGCTTTCGCCAGACGGTTCTCCCTCTTCCGCCTTCAGTTCTTAACCCTTTTACTACCCCAAAACGTACCTGACACTACTTCCCAATAGTTTTCTCCCCAAAACCCGTTTCCGGCTCTAAAGGTGTGAATATTTCGGGGGACCATAGTTAATAGGACCTACTGTAGACACAATAGGATATACATACGTGTATATATATATTTTTTTATTCCTATGTCTGCCACTACGGGGGACCATAGAAAGTAGGACGAACTATTGATAGCAAAAATAGGGAAGTATCTTGGTTTTGGTGTCTACAGTAGGTTCCATTGTGTCTGTAGAAGACCCATGGTACGATAGAGGTGCGCCCGTTTTTTTCTGAGGCTCCTTACTTTGGGAGCTCCATATCACACCCAAAAATTGTTTTTGAGTAAACTGGAATGGCAGACCGATGAGAAATCCAATGGCATAGGCAATCAAAAAAGGCATATTGATAAACAAGAATGACATTCCGACGAATTTGGGTTAAGGAGCCCCGTTATTCAGAAACAAAAAGGCTACAATGTGCAACCTCTATCGTAGCACGCGTCAGAAGGTCCTCTTAACTATGGTCCCTCCTAATAGTAGCAATTCATTTTAATTGTGTGCTTTGGGGGACGATGCGTTGGGAGGGAATGGTTTTTAAGAGCAGTATTCCAAGAAACACGGCAATTTTGAGGCCGATCGATTGAGCGGTTTGGTGGTCAGTTATGCAAATTGGCCTATGTGTACCCCTCAGTTCGCGCGAGGTCGTTATTCCCACAATAAACTGTTTCAAAACTCAAGCGTTTTTTTTTTTTGTATGTTTGGCTAGGCAGACGCCGCGTATTGCCGAGCCAAGCGAAAATCCCTGCCATGGATCGTCTGGGCGTTTTCCATCCGGGCCACGAACAGCGTTTGTCGGGGTTCTGTAGTCCTCGGTGCACCATTGTGGCCCAAACTCCAACTGTCTGTTGATGGATAGGCGGCTGGGTTGTGAACGTCACACGCCGTGGACTCGATCTACAAGCTTTTTAGGGGCGATTATTCCCATGAAGGCTGTGTCCGACAAGCGGAATGATTGTTTGTCAACATAATGTTGTGTCTCGTCGTTGGCTGGTGAGACCAGCTTGCGAATAAATGTTGAACCGATAAGCATGGAGGCGGGGGGGAGAGGTGGCGGGTGGTATAGACAATTGAAACAGTAGATTCGACGCGAAGAAGATGCTTCTTTAGGAACGCCGTCCATTTGCCCCCCCCCCGGCAGGCTTGACGTTCTTTCTGAAGACGACACTATGTACATGCGAAGTACAACCAGTAGGCCCGCCCTGTTGTCATGTTGTATATGTACTTGACTCCGTTGCATGCTTCCCAGTCGAACCAGTTAACTTCGATATCTCGCCGTAACGACCGACGGAACGCGACCCAAGCAACCCCGTATCACTTCGCACTGTTTCCTTGACCGGTGAATCGGCACGACCGACCGTAGGGTAGCAAAACTACCAGAGTAGTAACTGGTCGCAAATTTTCTAATGCTTGCTCGTTTCCGGTAATATGGGAGGTGGCCAGCTAACCCAATTTTCAAGGAGACAGTCTGAAACTTTAGGTCTCACGACGTGAAAGCTCGCTCGGAATCGTCCTGGCCCTCCTCACTCCCACCCACGCTTGCGTTCCCTGAATGCGCACCTGACCTACCGTTTTGGACATGACGCTTCACCCTCAACGTGTGGTTCAGACACAGAAGGGGCAGTGTACTGTCCCAAAAGCCCTACCTGGTAGTCGATTTTTGTTATATGATGACATACGCATGGGCAGGCGTGTTCTGACCGGCGACCGCCAGTTCTCCCTGTGTGTCTGTACTGTTGCGCAGCATGGTCCCTGCAGCTTGGTACTTCTTGCGCCTCAAGGATTTCTACGTGAAGACCAGCCGCGAAGTGAAGGTATGGTGTAACGAGGCTTCATCCGATGGCAGTAGGTGGAGGTCTATTGAAACAAGCAAGCAGGGTTTAGGTGCTAACCTGGAAGTAGGTACGGAAGAGAGTTTCGGTAGAATTATTGCTTATGTTTCCTTTTTCTTTCGGTTTTCTGTTTGATTTTCTTCAATTCTCTGGGAAAATGTGCAGATTGTCTTGCGGTGCAGTGATCTCTATCCGGTACACCTTTACTAGTATGTAGGCGTCGACGCTGTTCATCGGGAAGCGTTTAAGTTAAAAACAAACTACACCCTGTGTTTGTGGTGAGACGAATCCTCAGAACATATGAAGTGACTCATATCCTTGAGTGGAGCACATCTGTCGATTTGACGACACCACGCATGGATCCATTGCGCCTGCCTCTAACAAATTCTTGCAGCGTATGCAGACATTGTTTACATATTTTCTGAGAGAGTTTGTCTCTCTCCTTCGATTTGGCCATGATGGAACAGGACTAGCTAGTTCTGACAAACCTGGGAGGCCCCGAGAGAAGTTCTCTGGCAACCACATGGCAGGAGATTTATTGAATGCCATGTACACCAGTGACCGGAAACAGGCGTAACGTGTTCTCCATGCCTGTTTATAATTTGGGACGCCTACGCGAAGCGCCACTGCTCTGTGTCTGTACCTCGCGACTCGTACGTACATAGAGATCCCCTGCTTGCGAGGGCTAAACACGGCAAAGGTTCTCCATTATTCTTGGGGAACTATGTTGTGTTCAATCTCGAAACCTCCGGCACCGTCCTCCCCGTTTCCTTATCTTGCGACCCCCTCCTTTTTCGGTCGTGGACGCCTTTCCGCCTCAGCGACTCGACGCGGTCACCCGCAGCCCCGTGTACTCCCAGTTGTCAGAGACGCTGGACGGCCTGGTGATCATCAGGGCATTCAGCAAGCAGCGTAAGAGGGTCGGCATAAATAAGTGCATGCTGTTATTTGTTTGTTTGTTTTTGCATCGACGCGTGTGTCTAGCAATAAGGGTGAAATCCGTTTTGATCAAACACGTTTTTGCCTGACGAATCTCCTCAATTTGGTATTGTTTTCACACCGGTGCTGGGAACGTGATACCTATACTGGTATATAGGCCATGGGAATTGTTGATAGGGTTTTTCCTTTCCTGTTTTTTAAATACAGCTTCCGGCCTGAGGTTCTAGATAGCTGAGAAGTATTGTTTGGGCCACAATCGGCACTGTAGCACCCGCTTATCCGGTGACGATCTTCAGCATGAGTTTGGACGTGTTGATAACGCATCGATCAAGAGTAGCAATAATAGAAGAAAACCAAAAAGGAAAACAAAAATGCAACACGTAACAACGAAGAAACGTTTCGGTGTCAACGATATTGTATATACTTCGTATGTATATGTGGAGGTCGGCTCGGTGCTACTGGCGACGTATACCCCGCTGCTGCCATAGGTGCGTGTTTCGCCCGGACAAGGCACAGGATTTGCAGACGCATCCCGGACTCCTACATTAGGGGCCGTCGTCGCCTTCCGGGCTATAAGGAGACATTCTTCCAACACGCAAGTTGTGTGGTTGGTGAAAAAAAACCCGACCTCACGACCCGTGCTACGATAGACGTGACACGTTTTGGCCTTTTCAATTTTTGAAGGACGGAGCTCCTTAGCCCAAAGTCGTAAGGGTGTCCTTCTTGTTTTGTAGTAGGATTGTTTTTGTTTAACGAGGTCATGTGTTTTTTTGTTTGTCGGGTTTTCGCTTTTGGTTGACTCAAAACCAGTACGTGGGAGAAGTTCAGAGATCCTAAAGTGGCGAGCCTCAGGCAAGTACCGGTGCACCTCTATCATAGCACGCCTCTCACCCGATTGTACAAGCTCCCGGTCTCGTGATAAAGCGTACCATACGAGTAGAGAAGGTAAACAAGACGAGGCTGCACCGGACTCGTAGCGGGCTGTGCGCGTTTTATCAAACCTTTGAAAAATGCCACCTTATTAACAAACGCACAGAAGCACCACCGCACCAAACCCATCGCACCACGGCGACCGCTGCCAACTTCCAGATGGCTTGAGAACGAAACCTCGGCCACTCGTTATATAGCCCGAGCCCACCCGCTCATGCAGACACCGGGTTCGTTGATGTCAGCTCCCTCGCAAACAACAACATCGCAAGGTCACGAGGTTGTTACCGACAGTACGCGACAGGCAGGCAGACTAATTGACTACGTAATGGACGCCTGTACGCAGGACGCACTGAAAAATATGCTTTTGTTTTGCCAGAGGAGCTAAACTTCGGCCTCGGTCGCTTCGCTCCCTCCCCTTAAAGAAGGATCTTCAATACCATACCATAACATACAATACAATACCATACCATACCATACCATACCATACCCATACCATACAATACCACACCATATCATACCATACCATACCATACCATACCAAACCATACCATACCATACCATACCATACCATACCATACCATACCATACCATATCATATCATACCATACCATACCATACCATGCCATACCATACCATATCATGTCATGTCTCATGTCATGTCATGTCATATCATATCATATCATACTTCGAAGTATCGTATCACATATTATCACATATTATCACATAACATCATGTCGCATATTATTACGTCATATCGTATCGCGCAGGTGGACGCCCACCACCCGCTGGCCGACAAAATTTTGTCCACCGATTACAACGGCGCCAAGGACTTTCGCCAATGGGGCTTCGACATTTTCGGTCTCGAAATGCAAGAGCTCGGCATGTTCGCGGCCACCGTCCTTGCTGACACTGGCTTGCCTCGTGTTTTTAAGATCGGAATGAAGGTGGGTTGGGCTGGGGTTGGGTTGGGGTGGTGGGGAATGGGATGGGGTGGGGCAAAGTAGGGTGGGGTTCAGCCGCCGCATAATGTTGTTGTTGTTATCACATGAACTCATCGCCAAAATCAAGTCCGTGGTCACAGAACAGGCTCCGATAACTACTACTCTGGATTGGGAGAATACCTCGGGAAAGATAGAAACAAAGAAAACAAAAAACAGGAATAACAGGCATAGTAACCCCAGCAAACCGTACCGAGTACACCTCAGGTGAAATAGAGTGAAATAAAAAAGGAAATCGGCGTACGTGCATGTCAGATAACAGGACGAGCTCCTATTACAATCAGTTAGCGCGGACTTTTATGTGGGTAGGCTGTTCACATGAACGGACAAGGAAGCAAGCCCCTGCTGGTGGGATCAAGGTAGGGGCGTAGACCCAACCCAACCCTTAACCCTGACCATGACCCCAACCCGCACCCAAAACGGGCCAAAACCGGCCAAAAAGCCGGCTGCGCCGCTTTCGCATCAATAGATAAAACCCCGAGAAATGCATGTACTGCGGACCTGCCTACCCAATTATCATGCCAAAAACTACCTTCAAAATCCGCGCAACGTAGTTATTTGTAAGACCGACTGAACATGACACCGAGGCGACCTCATAAAATACCAAGCAGAACAAAAGTCGAAACGGAAATGAAAACAGAACAAAACGAAACAATATGCTATACCTGGTACTACCTAAACAAAACGAAACAATGTACTGTACCTGAAAAAAACGAAACAATATACTGTACCGAAACAAAACGAAACAGTAAACTGTACCGAAACAAAACGAAACAATACGCTATATTTACTACCTAAACAGTAGAAAAGGAAATGAAAACAAAACGAAACGAGACGAAACAATATACGAAGTGCTGTACTAGGCCGACCGAGGCCCGGGGGGGTTACTGTTTAGGTAGTGTAGAACCGGTAGACAGTTGTGGTGTGGGTTAGTTTTCGTAGAGATAATAACTAAAAATATGGGGGG
>JAYJME010003480.1:0-12044 GCA_036873775.1 Costaria costata | reverse complement strand
GGTGGGGGGTGGGGGTGTACTCAATTCGTTGGTTTTATTGGTGGCAAGTATGCTGGGATTGATAGACCCGCCGACTTACCGCCCCCTACGTTAAAACTGGTATGTTATGGCCAAACAAGGCCTTGGCTGGCCCCAGAAGACCGGTCTCCTGTTGATGGCATCTTTGCCCTGATGGGAACGAGCGATAAATCGATCTCGTCTACCGTCGGCGGAGAATCTACCGGGTGACTGGTGGTCTCACCGCTGGATGAATGATGGATGCCGTAAAAAACATGTACGGTAAAAATGCCTAGTCGTTCTCGTCGTTTGGTGATGTGTCGTGGTTCGGGTTATAGCTCGTTCATGTGGAGATTATAGTTGACCCTCCCTTGAGTGGGCGGGGCGGGTGGGTAGGCGGCTACATATTGGTGCTGTTGTTGCCCCTCTGCTCTCGTGTGCGGTGGTCGCGTGACGTGGTCGTGTTGTCTTTGGTCCGATGGGCGCCTGCATGTCCAATGCTGGAGCTTGTTTTTTTTTGTCGTCATGAGAGCAAGGAGGGATAGAGAAATAGGCTTGTCGAGCTGGCACAGTAACAAGTGGCAGCAGTGGCGCCCTGCCACAGGCGATTATTGTAAAGGCCGGGTCGTGAAACGTGTTTTTTTTGCTGTACGAGCCCAGGCCTTTGAGGCCGGGCCAGTTCGGGTCGAGAGACCCACCTGGAGGTAAAATTGATATATATATATTTATATCAGTACCGTC
Source organism: Costaria costata (assembly GCA_036873775.1). Classification (NCBI taxonomy): domain Eukaryota; class Phaeophyceae; order Laminariales; family Agaraceae; genus Costaria; species Costaria costata. The sequence continues at coordinate 11,306 of JAYJME010003480.1, read as the reverse complement.
TAAGACGTAACGTCATCAACTGCTTCGTCGCCCTCCTGTATCAGAGGCCAGAGGTAGCGCGGCCTCTCGGCCGGTAGTACACATGGAATACAATGCAGCACGAAATTGATGCATACAGAGCCAGCCTCGACCAAGGAGCAAGTGTGCGAAGGGAGGAAGACGCCTGCTTCCTGTGGACGTTTGCATGTGTGTGACATACGCGTGCCCTTTGTTGCTACCTGATATGTCGCAAGCACCGGTATTGATGTTGGAGAATTGCAAGCCTGCTGCGAGTGTTTCTACGTGTACCTGTCAGTCCATAAGTTCGGAAGGTCAACCGTACGAGTGCACTCATCATGTACGCGCGCGCATCGTGTGCTGCAGAAGTGTGGGGAGGTTTGGGCGGGACTAGACCAGGCGCTATAGTACGGGATCATTTTTATTTTTTTTGCTTTCTTCGCGTATATATATCGTGGAGGTTTTTCGTTATTTTTTGTTTGTTGTGTCGTGTGTGGGTTGGGAACCCCCGGGATCTCCGCATCTTGCATCCCCGAATGTTTCCCGAGACTGCAACGATCACGATTGTGGCAAAAAAAATGTACACTGCTGTACCAGACTATGGTAAACGCTGAAGTTACCTGTAATTTAATCGTGAAAATAGTTCAAACAACACAGATGTGGGATACGCATAAAATAGTCCGTTCGACACCATATATATGCCCATTTTGTGTTCGGCTCAGAGCTTTTGAAATATATACAAGGAACTGAAAAAAAAACGACCTCAGCCATGACCGCCGGGGCCAAGGAATCTTACACCTCATTTTTTTTCTTTCTATGACGAGAATCAAGTAAGTTAAGAGAGAGAAGGGACCACGTGTGTGTGGCGTACCTTTTTTTTGGCCGCTTTTCTAAGACCGAAAACCCTAAATATAATCAAAATCACCTCCGCCCAACGGCATTATACCAGGTAACACCTAGGGAACCGCAGGGCAACCGTTTGCCCTGCTCTACAGTCAAATAACTTACGAGTGAAAGGAGAAAAACGAAAAAAAAACACCCCAAAATTCGGGCGAAATCAGCTGAACATGTGCAATTTTGGGCAAAACCACGATTTTATCGCGGAATTTTGTCATTCTTGAAAAACCAATTCGACGAGAACTTGGGGGCGTGGACTATTAATAGAGCAATCCTTTCACGCCTTATATTTTGAAATCCTAAAGTGTGATAATCGTATCGAAACGAATGAAAATGCCATCCCAGTTTTTTTTTGGCGATTTCTCATTCCCTTTTTGTTAGTTTCAAAACCGAAAACATTGCGAACGTGGCAATTTTCGAGAACTGTCAATTTCCGTCCAAATATCTGACTCCCGAAAAGTACACCAACCAGGCGAAACGATCCAAAGTAATACGGTTTATCTACGATGAAGAGACGAAAAATATTTGAAAAAAAAAAAACAATTCCAAACTCTCCGCCAGAATATTAGCAATTTAGAGGTGTTTTTCTTTCAATGAACACCCCCTGCGGACAGGAGCTATATCATTACCTGGGTCCGGTGACAACAGTGGTGATATACTGCTGCGCGGACCATATGATTTGTCCACATTGCCTGGCATAGCCTGCCAGGCTATGAGTAGGGCTAAAAATGGCGCGAAAGCATTGGTTGGATGGTAAACGCGCCATACAACATCCACCCAAGGATTTTCGACAATTAAAATACTTCCTGCCCGCAGTATGTTAACAGTAGACCAAATCAGACAACCACGTTGTCCACGGCTCAAACGCCAACAAACAGGATTTTACGTCAGAACCTTGCATGACGCCCTCGTGGCATGCTGTTTTTTTTTTTCACCAACCACAAATCTCCATAAACGATGGCTAATCAAAGTATATATACTGCGATCACGCGATCACGAAATCCGTGTGTCTAGAGTGTTTCCACCAACAAACAATCTCCATTATTTGTGTTCGGCCAATCAGAAAACTGCGGGACCGAAATCCTTCTTTCTCTCTGTTCATTTTGTGCCGAAAATGCTGGAGGAAGATCTATTGAAGCGGACAAAGCTGCGAGGTACTCAACAACATTTACTGAACTACCCCGCTATCAAAGCGGAAGAAGCGAGGGGCTACCATGGCGGAAGCGGCAGCCAAAACCCTCCCTCAGAGTGCTGCCTGCGGGCGCCGCCCTGATTCCGTGCCTGATCCCCGCCAGGCGGCTCCAGCGCGAAGGGTGTGAAGGGAACTCTTGTCCGTCCCTACGCTTGAGACTGCATAATCGACCAGCAACCCGTTTCAGCGCAAACGCTGGGCTTCCGCGCAAACGCTAGGTTTCCGCGCAAACGCTAGTTTGAGGCGGCAACTATTGAGCATCAGCCCGTTTCCACTAACCCCCCCCCCCGCTACGAATGGATGCCACGTGCTAGGCACACCAGCTCGAGCAACTTCTTCCGCCTTTTTGCCACCGTCGGACGCGGCTGCGGCTGCAGGTTTGATGAGCGTTCTCCCCGCTGACAAAATGCTTCCTGCTACGTACTGCTGCTGGTGCACGATTTTGGCTGCTGCTATTGTTGTTGCTGCTGCTAACCGCTGCTACTGCTGCTAGCTGTTGCTACTGGTGCCGCTGGGACACACCCTTGGCCCTCGTTCTACGCGCCACCGATGTATAGCCTTACTACAAACATATCCACAACGCAACGCCCACGTAGGGCGGGCGTGTCAAACGTCGACGGTTGCTTTAGCTTGCTTCGCGAAAATCGCTATCCTCATTCAACCACATTTGGTACCGTCACGTTCCCCCTCTGTACACTTTACCGGTATAGGCGGAAACCAAAGGACCGTTGGATGTTCATATAACCAAACGGTCCGTACATTTCCGCCCGGAGTGGTATATTCTAGTTAACTTTCACTCGCTTCCTACCCCGCCCGCCAGGGAAAGGCGACGCTGTCCTGCGCAGTAGCCACCCTGCCGCGACGGCGACCACCAGAGCCATCAGCGGGCGCAAAAACCCCGCCTCCTGCTGGTCTCGATCGCTAGAGGCGGTGCCCGCGCCCGCTCTGCCTTTTTGCCCCCCCCCTCCCGACGGGGAGTCACGGGCGTCCCGTGCCAGCTGGGAGGCCAAAGAGTAGGCGCTGTTTTAATCGTTTTCGGAGGATGCGGCAGACGGACGTACCGACGGATGGACGGACGGACGAACGGACGGACGGACGGATGGAGCATGAAAACGCCTCCATAAATAATTGCTACCTGGTAGGTGTTAAGAAAACCAAACTGATGGAAAGTACACTGCGAATACGAGTATTGGTGCTATTGACGATCTTTGTGCACGATTTTTTTTGGGTTCAAGGTCCGCCCCCCTTTTCCCTTGAGGGGTGGCGTGAGCTTGAGGGGTGGCGTAAGGACTACACGGCAGCGAGGAGTTAAATAAACTGCAGCAGTTTTTGGTGGGAGTAGACGCAAGGCGTGGGATGTTCAGTGCATCTGTCAAAGACTAACGTGGCGGGGGCACCCTGGGGCGTGACAAAACACATCAAAGGACGTGGAGCTAGAAGAGAAACAACAAAACTCACTCGCGAGACGCGTCCAGGAGCGGGTTCAGCTCCCGCACGACGTGATCAAACGCCGTCACGGTGCCCATACGCTTGCGTATGGTGGCGCGCAATTCCGACACATTCTTCAGACGGCCACGGGTCGATGTCAGCTGCAGGCGTCACAGGTTTCGGTACATTCACCCCGGGAGCGAGACACGGGGGCAAGCAGGCCGATAAAAAACGATTTTCAGAACGGCAGCGGGCGTGGAGCAGGGAAGGGGGGGGAGGGGGGCGTGGGCCGGTGGTATCACGCGCGAACGCGCTGGAGAAGAAACAACAACATAACACGCGGGCGCGCCCGCGAGACTATGCAACGAGGCCATGTATTCCACCCAAGTCAACACCTTCAGCTACCTAATAATCGGCGTCGTTCAAACAGCAGTCCTAAGAATAGGCGTCGTTCTACCGTGTCAACTACAGTCCCAAGAGTCCAAGCGTACACGTCGTTCTACTGTGTCAACAGCAGTCCTAAGAATACGCGTCGTACTACTGGGTCACCAGCAGGTACGCAAAAAAATCGCTACTAGTTGCGCGGTTTGCCTCTCACCCGCTCAAGTAGCGGTCCCTCCAGTGCCTCCTTAGAGCCTCCCCACCGCAGAGCGTCTAGCAGGAGCGACGACCCGGCGCGGGTCAGCTGTACCGATGCGCTTAGCGCTCTCACGACGTGGGTGCGGTAGATGATATCCTGAGGGAAGAAAGAGGCGGAGGGGAGGGAGGGGAGGACTTAGCGTCAGGAATTTGAGGCCGTTGCGCACGCTGAAAGGACGGAACATCGATACCGGTTCGCCAGCAGCTAAATTCCTTGCCTGATCGATCTCGCTGAAGCGCGCGCGGGGGAACAGCGGCGACATGGGACTCTCGCTCATTGACCACCTCCAGTCGTGAACTACGTGGCCACCTCGCGTCTGTCAACCCAGCAAATGTAAGGCAGGCGGGAACGGGGGGGGACCAAGGTGGGAAATCGGGAGTGTCAAACGATCGTTTGGTACGTCGAAATCAGGTAATGTACGTGACGTTGAAGCCCGACAGGCTCCATGATTCTCTTCCTCTAAGGCACGAGCTCTTGGATGGATCCACAGGGTCAATATCGCCCCTCGAGCATTTTCCTGGGTTGCGCGCCCTGCACTGGAGAGGAGCAGCAAATTTCCGAACATTCGGCGGGAAGAAGTTGGAGCGATGCGACCGTACGTCCTATATAGGAGGAGCGCCCGACGGTGACGAAATCAAGGTGGTGCGTCATGCCCAGAGAGATAACCGTGCTGCGATCGACGACCGTATGTCCGTGGCACCGGCTACAAGACTCAAGCACCGCGGCGGAAAATATCTAGTACTCGTTTTGCGCCAGCTACCAGGCATAGCCCGGTAGCGAAGCCTCTTCTCTTCCTTACCTCGTCCCAGCTGTCCTGGGAAGGAACGAGGCCACCGACGACCGACCCGAGGGCCGCCAGAGCCTGCCGCAGCGGGTTCCTTGGGTCGTCCTCAACCTGGGGAAAAAACACACCGAGTTTGTCGCTGAGCAAGGCGTGCAGTGCGCACGGGCTATGATTTGTTCGGCGGATGCCCGAGAGAGGAACGCTGCAAAGCGGTCTGCACCACACTTCGAAACATGCGGCGGCAGCATACGCATCGTGGGCGATTTCCAGCAGAAACGTACAATAAATCCTGGGACAGTCTTGCTGCAACAAAAAGTTGTTTTTCCCGGCCCCACGGAGGAGAAGAAGAACCGACGGCGACAGCACCAACAAACGACGGTAACATAGTCCCACGACATCCCTCTCAAGACACGCCGGTCGTAGATGACATGCATCCATGCCAAATCGCCGCTCACATACACCAGGTACAGCGCATAAGTGTTTTTCATTCCTCCGGGATCACGCAGCGTCCGCGCGATACCAAAACACCGCAGCGCCACCGAGCTACGTTTCGCATCGAGGCAGTCGTACTCGTATGGAAAACGATGCTCCTTACACCCACCGCTCTTCCCCCACACGCTAGCGGAGGCGCAGCGTCGAGTCTGGGCTCTGACTGGGCCACCACCACCGTGTCGCCTCCCACGCCTCTTGCCCGCCACATCTCGTCTACGTACACGCTTTGCGGCCCCGCGAAGCTATACAGTAATACGGTGATCTGCACGTTACGCAGTTGTCCAGAGAGCGGGCAAGAGGTAGGGGGGGGCGGGTGGGGGGATCGGACATTAGCCCTTTTCTTCGTCGAGTTGTGCGGTAATAGATCGTCGCAGCATTGAGCAGCTGCAGATAAATGAGCACATCTAGGGGTACGCACTATTTTGTACCGTACTTGATTTCTTCCATCTGGACGTTTAGCCTGCTTTGTGATCACGGGCTAGCTTTCAGGGGAATGGGCTAATGTGATAAACATCATCATCATCATCATCATCATCATCATCATCATCATCATCATCATCATCATCATCATCATCGTCGTCATCATCACCAGTAGGTTCCTTCCCAGGACAGGCTACTGTGAGTCGTACGCGAGCCCCGCAAGAAAGTAGACAAAAAGGAAAGGGGAGGACGAAAATACTACATACGAGGCGAAATCAAGGTGTTACGCATTGGCAGGAAAAAAGGCACCCACATGGCGCGTGTGCCGCCGGGCCTCTTCCTCCGCCCGGCCACCGCTCGATTCCTTGCTGGCTTCGTCTTCATGAGCCTTGAGCTGGTGGTGAAGGGTCGCCGAGTCGATGGAGACCCTCTTGTCGACGAAAAATTCTCTGTACGGTCGGCGAAGAAATCGGCCGCGAAAATAACACACACAAAGCAGGTACAAGTATGGTATGGACAGCAGGTTGGCAGACAGATAGACATACAGACAGGTACACAAGCAGAGAGACAGAGAGACAGAAAGACACACAGACAGACAGACAGACAGACAAACAGGCATACAGGCGCACAGACAGACAGACACACACAGACACAGTCCGGCACACAGACAGACAGACACGCACAGGAAGACAGGCAGACAGGCAGACAGGCAGACAGGCAGACAGACAGACAGGCAGGCAGGCAGACAGGCATGAAGACAGACAGGCGGGCAGCAACACCCGACACAAAAGGGTATGTTCGTGGACATCTGTCAACGGCGCGTCGCTTTGCAATCGACCTTCCCGATGCACAACCGCATCCTTATTCTACCGACAGCGCACAAATGACGAGAGCGATTTCAAACATTCTCACCCTTCGGCGGTCACAACGTTGACAGAGGACTCCTTCGTCGCCCCCGCTAGCGCCGCCACCAGCACCGCGTTAGACGACGAGTCGACCTCGTGCACAGTAAAGCTGGCTCGCTGGTTCGGCAGCTTCAATGACATTGCCCCCTCCTGGAAGGCAGGCAAGTCAAACCCCGACGAACCCCGAGAGCGACCACTTCCCCCGCCTTGTCCCGGCCCTGGGCCTGTCCTCTCTCCATCGTTCCCTCCCACACTCCTTGCCTTCATGCCGACTCCCTCTTTAGCCCGAACTTCGGCCTCGCCTGCGCCCCCCTCAACAAAGAGGCGGGGTGGCGCGCCCAGCGGGGGGTATACATCCTGGACGCTTACTACGTAGAGAGTGAACTCAAGGGTCTCGGGAATGAAAAAATCGCGGGCCGAAGGAGGAGGTGGGTGCACCGCGTTTGCCGCCCCCGCCGCCGCCCTCGACCGATGTAGCGCGGGTTCAGCAGCCGTCCACCTCTCTGCCGCTACCGCTGCCGCCGACGTCGCCGCTGCGGCCGTCGGCGTCGCGCCAATGCCACTACCTCGCGGCTGCATGAGGGCCGGCCCTATCGGTAGCCGATACGGAAACGAGCAGGCACTGCCAGCGCCGCTGCCGCTACCTGACCGCGTGCTCGGCCATCCTGCGGGCCCCTCGCCGCCGCAACCACTCCCTGTTCGGGTGGCATCTAAATGTGCGTCCGGCGGGGGGATCGGCAGTGGGAGCGTGGACGCCGGGGTGACGATTCCGCGGGAGAGCGAGGACACTAGGGCCGCCAGTTTGGCGAGTAGGGTTTGCGAGTCGACGCTTAGCGCGGCCTTGCTTTGTACGGATGTTCCATACCTGTCGTGGTCGCTGCCGGTTGCAGGAGCTAGAACATCAAGCGCACGCCCGAGCACGAACACGTGCCCTAAGCGCAGAGATTCCAAATTGTGGACAAAGGTTTCGTTTGTGCTGCCACCGCGCTCCGCCACCGCCGCCGCTTCCACTGCTTCCGCCGCATCCGCCGTGGACAGCGCCTCCGTCTCGCGGGCTTGAAACTGCCGAAGAAACGTTATTTGGGCGAAGGCCTCTTCGCATGCCACGGCGACCGCCCCGCGCCGGCGCGGGGCTCGTCCGCGTTTTTGTTTCGGTGGCCCTGGCTCTAGTTCGCTCTCCTCATCGCACGACATTTGCTCACGCAGTCCCAGCAGACGATCGACTCTGGCGGATAGCTTCTCCCTGGCGGCGATCAACTCCCGGAGGCGTCTTTCCACAAGCCTCCTTCTACGGTCCCCACCATCCGGCCGACCGCGAGGATTAACGAGCGGCTTGGGGACCGGCGCCAAACCGGAAAACGCCGACTTATACCCGTCACCCCCAGACGTGGGGCCGCATGCGAAAGGCCCTGCCTGTAGGTCCACCCATGCGAAACGCCCCCCGCTGACCCACGTGTCCGTCAAGCAAGCACCCGCACCCCCTCCGCGCATGCCGCCCCTGTTCTTGGCGCCCGCGCCGTCTGTGCCGCGGGGATCGACCACCCTGCGATGCTCCTCAAGAACGTCGCGGAGGAGGGCCCTCACGTTTCCCTCCGGCAGCACATCGGGTTCCCCACTAAGCAGGAATCTTTTTTCTTGAGATAGGCTCCCGCTTAGCGGTTTGCCGTTTCGGTCGACGCCGGGCTCAGCGCGCGGCGGCGGTTTGGCTAGGCGCTCAAGGGCCCACTGGGAGGAGGCCTCTTTTCCGTCCGTCCACTCGATGTGCTTAAGTTGGCCATTGCCAGGATCGTAACTTCCAGCGAGTGGGGTGGGGGCCCCCTGGCGTCAAGCAAGTGGAGCGGCGCACACGAACGAGATCAGCGGGTAACGGGGGTTGCCCTCTTCGGCGATGTACATTATTCACCTTAATAATGTGTGCGAACGATTTGTACACATGCGGGTTTGTAGTAAGCACCACGGCGACACCATGGTGTCACCGTGGTGTTACCATGGTGAGTCATGGTGCATCTTATGGTGGTGCGTTTGAGACACGAAAGACTACCACGCTAACACCATGGATAGCCATGGTGACACCATGAATAGCCATGGTGACTCCATGGTGACTCCATGGTGACACCACGGATTGCCGTGGTGACGCCATGTCTATCTTGGACCCACCATGGTGTCACCATGGCGTCACCATGGCTATCCATGGTGTTAGCGTGGCGGTCTGTCGTGTCTCACAGGCACCACCATAGGGAGTCACCATGGCTATTCTGGACCCACCATGGTGTATCCGTGGGTATTTTCCTCCACGGGTCGCAAAAAAAAGTAAGACAATGTACACCCCCCGCCCGCTTGGGTGTATTACATCGTAGGCATTTCCGATGCTGCGGTGGTGGGAATGGAGGAGCCCCGACCCTATGATAGCAAGTTTTCAGGGATTTCTGATATGAAACTCGCCACAAAAAACTCTTCCAGGCGACATCAGAGTCCTTTTTCTTTGCCTTGCCTTTCATTTAGTCAGCCCCCCCACAGAGCACGGACGGGACGCGAAATTGACACCAGAGTACGCTCTCCGTCCAGTAGGGGTTGGGCCCTCGAACGGCATGAACGCGTGCTGAGATGTATCGCCCTCGGGATGCGCCACATTGGCGCCGAAATATATCCCTACTACTCATCAAAGGACATTGTCACCATGAAGACACTTTAAGCAGATGCTTCCCGAAGAGAACGCGGCCCCTCAGCCGGTATACAGCCACTACCGCAAGACCGAGGTGAGGGCTTGTCTGACTTGCAAACGCTGCCGCGTGGCGTGGAATCGCCCAAAAAAATCTCTCCAGCGCACTCGACCCATTGCTAGCGACACGCGCTCCCCTCTACAATGACATGCACGCCGCGGCACGCTGCAGTACCTTACGTACCACCAAAGCGCAACCAATCGCACAAAAAACAGACGCATGCTAGGATAGGGGTAGCATTTCATTTACCAAAATATGTCGCACTGGCGGGGTTACCGAATCGAGAGACTACCGGTAATCGTTGGGGTCCCATTTGTGAGCTGCGACATGGTTCCGTTTATACTTACTGTAGGGCATGGGGCTGTTCATCAGGTTAAGCGTACAGTATTTCTTAATTTTGTTTTGGGTGGGGTGCATATTAGAGCTCCTGAACAGAGGACCCCAGAAACAATCAGGTGCACCCCCCCGCAACACGTACATCCTGGAAGTCGTAAACGTCTTCGTTGTCCATGCTTCCGGCCCCGTGCACGATGCGCCAGCGCTTCTGCTCCATGCGCTCGATTTTCTCCGCCCTCTGGACCACCTCCGGGTCAGCCGCGAGGGCCGCCAGCTCCCCCGACGACAGCCCGCACCGGTAGCCGTAAGTCACCTTTCGACCCTCGACGCTTTGCTGGTCTCGTTTATTCGCCTCGCTTGGCTGTTCCCGCGGCAAAACCCACGCCGTGCGCGGGTTCAAGACGAACAGCGTAAACGCCGCGGGAATGTTCATCGCCGCCGCGGGCATGTACCGCGTCTCGCGCTGCCCTGATGCCCGAAGCTTGGCCGCAAGCGAGCTCAGAAGCTCTTCCATGTGCCAAGACGGAACGTACATCTGCCTGCCGGTCTGATTGCTACCCGCAACACCGGTAGGTCGCTCTCCCCCCCGACCCCCTTCAGACTCCCCCTCGTCCTTCCCCTCCGCCCTCCCCTCCTCCTCAGCCCCCGGGCGCTCCTCGTCGTCCCTCAGGTAGCCACGCATGTGGGCCTCGACGGCATCTCGAACCCTTTTGTCCACGTTTACGACGTGGTACCGGTAGTCGTACTCGACCTCAGGTGCCGCGGGCGGGGGTGATGGCGAAGCACCCCCTCCCCTCGCTTCGCCTCCATCAGCCTAAGGTCATGGAGGGGCGGGCCACAGGGCGAGGGTTATATCGGACTCGAGGGCAACCGGGGGAGGCGAAGCTCCCATCCAACGAGGGAGGTCAGACGGAGAAGGGGAGAAACAACAAATTGGTAGGACCCCCATTCTGCATCGTGGGTGCATGGGGCCACATTGCGTCGGAACTTAGTGGCTCTCGTTGTTCGGTCGACCGCAAGCCCTTCGATTATTTTGCGGATAAGTTTCGCTGGCTCAAATATAGCAACTGACACATGCTGTGCGGGGACGCGTGAGTTTGGGCGCGGTCAGAAGCGCGCGTGTCCTGCCTGTGAAATGAAACCGTAAGTAGAACATCCGACTACTGGAAGTTTCCTGGTATCAACAACACGGTTATATTTGTGCTTGAGGCTCATTGGTGGAGTGAAAAAACAAAGATGACGCACCAAGCGCTCCAGTAGCTCCAATATAACAATTCAAGCCAGCTTTCGAGGTCGTGCCAACTTTGCGAGTTCAAGCCAGCTGTGTTGTTTCAGAAAAAATATTCGGAAACGGCTCAGAAGTACTTGCACTCAATCAATCAACCTCGCAAACAATCTCGAAACAGGCCGAAGTAATTCCAGACAGACAGACAGACAGACAGACAGACAGACAGACAGACAGACAGACAGACAGACAGACAGACAGACAGACAGA
>JAYJME010003478.1:0-12048 GCA_036873775.1 Costaria costata | reverse complement strand
CCCACCCAAAACAAAACAAAACAGTTGCCCGAGCATGTTCTCGGCGTGGCGGCACCGACTCACGCGGAAGCGGCGCTACCGCATGCTCGATGGAGACCTCGAGCAGTTCCTGCTCGGCTTCGACGCCATCCGGAGTGCCCAAGCCGTCCCCCCTCGCTGGAGCAAGGCGTGGGACGACCGCCTCAAGCGGGGACACGAGGTGTGACCATTCTCAACACGCCCCCTTGCGTTGTAAGGCTTAGTTTGGCTAGGCGATTGGTTAACCTTCTACCAGTAGTCCAACAGAGTAATAGCTTAGTAACAATATGGCGTCGTCGGCAGGACTCGAACCTGCGCGTGAAATCACGACGGGTTTTAGTGTTATAAGGCTTAGTTTGTCTAGGCGATTGGTTAACCTTTTACTAGTAGTCCAATAGACTAATACCTACACAAATGGCGTCGTCGGCAGGACTCGAACCTTCGCGTGAAATCACGACTGGTTTTAGTGTTATAAGGCTTAGTTTGGCTAGGCGGTTGGTTAACCTTTTACCAGTAGTCCAATAGACTAATATCTTAACACTTGCACACGTCGTGGCAGATCACATCACATCACGATTTTTTGAGGCGTGCTACGATAGAGGTTGCACTTTGAGGAGGCGTTTTTGTTTCTGAATGACGGGGTCTCCTTCATTAACCCCTTTAGAGCCGGAAACGGTTTTTGGGGACAAAACTACTTGGAAATAGTGTGGGATCTTTTCTGGGGTACTAAAAGGGTTAACCCTTTTACTACCCCGAAAGGGATCCAACACTAATTCCAAAGTAGTTTTGTCCCCCAAACCCTTTTAGTACCCCAAAAAAGATCCCACACTATTTCCAAGTAGTTTTGTCCCCCAAAAACCGTTTCCGGCTCTAAAAGGGTTAAAAACCCGAAATCGTCCGAATGCCATTCGTTTTTTTGCAACATCCTTTATTTGTTTTACCTACCTAGGGCATGCGTTCGTTTAATCGAGTTGCTCGTTTGATTTACTCAAAATCAGTTTGTGGCTGATTTACAGAACTTCTAAACTTTGGTGCACTTCTATCGTATTACGGGGGACCATAGTAAATAGGACCTACTGTAGACACAATAGGACCTACTGTAGTCACCAAGACCCACATATTTCCCTATGTTTGCTAACAATATTTGGTCCATAGTTAATGGGACCTACTGTAAACACAATATAATCTACTGTAGACACAATAGAACCTACTGCAGACACAATAGAACCTACTGTAGACACCAAAAACCTATCTATTTCCCCATTTTTGCTAACAATATTTGGTCCTATTTACTATGGTCCCCCGTAATAGTAGCATGGGTCGATATACTGCTATGTATCGTCTATAGACCCTAACACGGATAGGGTAATAGTTATGCAGGGTTAGGGTTAGGGTTAGGGTTAGGGTTGACACGAAATACAAATATAAATAACAGCCGTGGAGAGGCCGCCTCCAAAGAGGAGGGACACGGGGTGACCCCCCAAAAGCGAAAAGGACACACATGTGCATGTTTCGCTTCTTTTTTGTTCTTTTGCGGCAGGTTTATTCACCCGCTTGGGATTCAGTGTGGGGATCATTAGTGTTTTTTTGCCGCAATAAAAAGCGTTAAGGTTGTACATACGAAGTAGCACAATGCGTGCGGGGGTTGGACCCGATATATATATATACATATACAGACCGGCCCAACAAGAGGGGGGACACCCCAGGCAGGCGGCGATTTCAAACAAAAAACAAAAAAACATTTTTTCTCAAATGGTTTTGCACGGATACGATCTCGAGCGTCAAGGTTAGGGTCATGAATGGGTTTTTAAAAAGCACGACGGCACAACAGCCACCAAGAGGGGACACACGAGGTGAACAACCAACAAAACCCCTTTCTATTTTCTCAAGTTTAGGCTGTGCACGGTTTAGAGTTAGGACTGCGGTTAGGGACATTAGTGAGGGTTAAGGCACGACTTCACAACAGTGTAGCACACGCGATGCTGCAGCTTTTCTTCGGCGTTCTTCACCCGTCTACCTGTCTACCCCCCCCCCCCCCCTCCCCCCCCCACACACACGCACACACACACCAGAGAGTAAAGCAACTCATTGGTCGCTGTCATCCATAAGCAAGAAAGTAAGCGCAAGTTGCCGAAATCCGTCTTACGAGCGGTTTTTGCAGGATGCAGTTCACCCTTCATGCGACTCGCCCAACACCTCACGGCGATTCGCGCTTGGTGCTAGCATGTCTGCCTGGTCGGTGAAAACCCGACGTTCTCCGTCCCGGCATAGTAGGGATGCGAGGGTCTGTGGTCATACGACTACGGCCATGCATGATATGAGTACACCCCCCCCCCCTCCCCAAAAAAACACACACACAAACTGACCAACCTTAAACCCAAGGATAGCACGAAGTCGAAGATGTATCATCGTCATCCAGTGCATGTTGCAGATAGATTATCAATACGATACGCGCTGGTATAATACCAGTATGAATTAGCAGTCTGTAGAACGACAGCTTCGGTTTTGGGCGATCGAAACTTGGGACTGACCGACTGCTGGCTCGGGGGCTCGGTATGCCGGGGGGACGAAAACACAAGACACAATCGATGGCTTTAGCTTTTTCCCCTTTACCCTTCTCCCGTTAAAGAAAACGCCCGCCAAGGTGCATGTTCTATGAACAGCTCGAAACCTCTAGCTTGAAACCTCTTGGGAACTTTGAACTCTTGAACTGAACTCAAGAAAACTGGCTGTTCTCAGCTCGCAGCACGCCTCTTGGACACTTTGAACTGTTGAACTGAACTCAAGAAAACTGGCTGTTCTCAGCTCGCAGCACGCGCTACCTACCGTAGAGTACATATTACGGGGGACCACAGTAAATAGGACCAAGTATTGTTAGCAAAACTAGGCAAACATTTAGGTTTTGGTGTCTACAGTAGGTTCTAGTGTGTCTACATTAGGTCCTATTAACTATGGACCACATATTGTTAGCAAAAAATCGGGAAATACGAAGTATATAGGTTTTGGTGTCTACAGTAGGTCCTATTGTGTCTGCAGTAGGTCCTATTAACTATGGTCCCCCGCAATACTGTACTTTCACACAGCAGCGCAACAAGTGCTCGGTATTATGGGGCCTGTGCAATTGATTTATGTCCCGAAGTTTTTCACCACAGAAATCATGGATGGTAACTCTGCAGGATGAAGAATCGGCACAGATAATGGGTGTGCTGGATATCGACCGGAATGTCAGAGATACTATCCCTGTAGAATGAAAAGCATAGGCGCAGAGAAAAGGTGTTGCTGGGTGTCGACGGGGGTAATGTGAAGGAACTCATGAATATACCCCGACTTGAGTTTCGCTTGGTTTGTTTTCCTACTGTGCCTATCTCTGCAGACTGCCTGTAGACTCCTGGTGCCTTTTATTGGTCACGGGCTAGACTACCGCAACAAGCAAACGTTAAATCAACAGCAACAACGACAACAATCACAACCACAACAACAAAAACCACAACCACAACAACAACAACAACAACAACAACCAACAACAACAAACAGACTACGAGCAGTCTACACGCAAAGGCAAGCAAAAATACATGGCGGTGTTCAATAAAAAATGCTACACCGCGCTCTTTCTCCGTCAGGCGACGAGCAGGCAAGCAGCTCTGCTAGTCAACACAGGGGCTCTGTTTCGTCTCCGGTCTATGCGCGGGGTGCATCACCCACCGCTTGGTTCGACAGCAGCTTCAACGTTTTGATTATTCTTCTTTCGTCACTTTATCTGCTCATACGTTACTTTTAGCCGGAAACTGGCTCACGTAGCCTATCAAAGGGAACAATGCCGAAGTGTGGCAAGAGAGCGCACGATTTTTTTTTCTGGATTCCTCCCGGTTTATCTTTTTGCAAAGGGCGGGGATTGTAAGCCAATAGAAACGGTCACACACACACGCGCATATGCCTCACAATTAGCACAAAACCCCCAGTGCCGATCACAACGGCATGGATAAGACCCTCCTTGGCAAACCGGAGCTACAAGCCACCCCGGGGGTGAACAAAGCTATAAAGCTACGTGAACAACTGCCACGATGAATCATGCCGGATCCTGGTATTTGGAGCGTTCGTTGCCCTTGTCGTGGGGGACAAAAAATAACGACTTCCCGCAAATGAACAGAAACAAGGCCCGGAGCTATTAGGCCAACAGCCCGAGTCGTCCCATGACTCAATCGAACGATTTTCTGCCAACGCATGACGGACTTGGACCGGCGGCAATATTTCGGCGGCAATCGGGTTTAGATGTGCATCCATCACTAGGCTGCATGCACCCTGAAGGAAACCGAAGGATCTGTTGTGTGGGTCGAGAGCTCTGCCCTTTCCTCGTTTTGGCCCCTTCCGATGCTGATCCAGCTTTTTGGTGCATTTTTTTTCGAACTCATGTTTGAGACCATCTAGTATACGGAGCTCACTCGCCAAGCCAAGGACTGAGGGAGTAGGGGTGTATGGTTGGGTTAGGGCTAGTGCCCGAGGCGAAGCCCGGGAAAGGATTCGTGATCGGTAGCCCAAGAACGTCGTTGCTTGGTGGATGGTACTGGTCTGAGAAAAGTTGCCATATTCGTGTAGCCACCGCATGGACCGAACTAACCCCCCGCTTCAAACGGACGCTGCTGAGGGCCGACACTGGCACCCAATCACCCTACACCAAGCACAAGAAAACCGGCCCACGAGTAGATAGCGCCATACCCGAAGGACGAATCACTGGAGCGCCTTTCCGTCAGGCGTGGCGCTCGACGCCGCGGGCTCATTTTTGAAGAATATCGTGTGTTTTGTGGGTTGTACAGCAAGCAGCTGAGCTGTACATATAATACGAGTTCAAGCATGTATTTATACTCAGGGACCTATCTTAGCTTGCCTCAAGAAAATTAAGCCACTTCATAAATCCCAGCGAAGCTATAACGTGGATTTTAGGGAGGGCAACAAAAAAAAAGACACAAAAAAAAAAGTTCCTTGTTTCATACGTGTCGATCGGCAATGTTCAATATACGACTTCGCCTTTGCCTAGCTCCGACGAAATGGTTGATAGTCCACGCAAAGTCCTGATGACATTTTCGTTCGGAGACATTTCCCAGGCGATCGGGTCTAGGGCTATTGGGTCAAGTGTTTAAAGCCAAGCATGTTTCAACCATGTTGTCGAAGCTGGGCCAAGCCAATGCTGCTGCTGTATCTATAAAGCGCTCAAACGGCTTGGGAGGGAAGCCAGTCCCGGGTACTAACCTGCTGTACAGAGTCGTGGTATACCCGTTATACCCTAAGAACCGCTCTCGCGTTCGGGAACAAACGCTGGGATACTTCAGAGTAGGAAAAGGTGTTAAGACCACCCGGTGTAAGACTTTTTCGGGTTTAAGATTCGGGAGATGGGATTTTTCGGGAGATAAGACCAGGCAAATCGGCTTTTATAGTATCCTTTTGGAACAAGCTTACTTGGAACTAGTGGGGGGGGGTCAATTTTGCAGTGTAGTAAAATATACCTGGTAAACCACAAGACCAAAACATGGAGATAAGACCACTGAAATGGCCTGTGTCAAGGTGCTCTTAAAGTGGGTAGTATATGATATACCACTTCCGTACCGGCAACAAGGGATACGAGACGAGAGTGCAGCGGCCGGTGTAGCTGGCGTGTTCTCCTATCTAGCCTGCTGGTCGACTCTCCCAATTTACCAACCCTTTAGAACAACCGCAGTCACGTTTTCGGGACAAAACTACTTGGAATATGTATCGGATACTGCTTGCAGCAGAACGACCGCACTCCCGTTGCGGGCGCAAATGACTTGCAATTAGACTAAGATGCGCGTTTCTTTCTCTACAGCAGCAGTGAAGTGGTAAAAGGGGCTGTCGCGTAATGCTGTGCACCAGGTACAGAGATGCGGCACTCTGAATTAACGGGCGGAGCAGCCATAAGAAGGGGGCAGCGGCACACCTTATCCCCACGTTTGTATAATAGCTGGCGTTCAATTCGTCGACAAAAACCTCGATAAAATACCCACCAAACGCCCCGATACCGCCCGTTACGTACCCGTTGCCGAAGCAAAAACAGAAAATATGAAACAAGAGAAAATAGCCCGCTTCTCCACCGCTCTCTGCACCCCGCTTATCCGCTTATCGTATTAGGCCGCCGGCATTGATCGGTCTCTTCGTTTTTCCTCGGTCGACTGTTCAACCCATTCACTACTTCAAAATATTCCAACACTATTTCCAAGTACCTTGTTCCCAAAAACGTGCGTGCAGCTTAAGCCCCTTTAGAGCTGTAAACGGTTTTTGGGGACAAAACTACTTGGAAATAGTGTGGGACACTTTTGTGGGGTAGTAAAAAAATGCACGGTACAAAACAGCAGTATAGGCTTCGTGGTATATGCTCGCGGCTCGGTCCAAATCGGGCACTAAAATATTTTTGTCCAAAAGTTGGATCACTTGGAGAATGACTACGAAGAAACGCCCCGTTTTCTATACTATATGCCAGATGTTTATATAATAAAGTGGAGAAGGCGGCTCGGTATATGGGAGATTGCTCGCAGCTCTCAAGGGATTGAGCGGGAAATACACCGTACGTACTACTACAAATACTTGTACTCACAGTGTAGATACATGGGAGATGGCGCCTCTGCAATGTATAGGAAGCAATGCAACCAGCAGACAGATCGTTGAGTGAGCATGACACTACACACGTAATATATGTATTGTACCTATTATACTTCGAAGTATTAATACTTTTAACTTTAAGACACGCAGCAGCACAGACCACGACACCAACACCACCAACACCACACTATTTGATACCAATACCACAATCACCACAACCACCGGCAAAAACAACAACAACGCCACCACCACCACCACCACCACCATCAACACCACCAACACCAACACCGTTACCAACTCCGTTTTGTATACACAGATATGATACAATAGAGCGGTAATCACACTTCACGCTCACCATGCTCTGGATCAAAAGCGGTGTCCCGGGGACCGCTGTGTGTTATGTTGTTTTCACGCTGCTTCTTCGAGCTCCAAACGCGCCAGCAGCCACGACACCCTGATCAAGTAATAGGCCTTGCCAACAGAGCCCTATACAGTTGGCGCGCGCGTGAACATGGGGCGGGGTTGATAAACGAAGTGAAGTTTGTGCCACTCACTCCCCTTCTGGGACCCAGAGATTACGGCAAAAACAATGAGACCTTGCTCTTATCAACCGCCTATTAATACAGAGCATCACCGTATACGAGTAGCAGTAGCAGTACAGCAGTTAGTATCAGTTATCTGGTATGTCGGTTGACGGCACTCTTGTCCCTTGACGGGCAGCCGTCAACCCATTGACGGACAGCCAACAACGGATTCCCCACACTGAATTTAATATATTAAGTCTAAAGAGGCCTTGACGGGTCAAAAATAACGTCAACTCTTTCCCCTTGACGGACAACCGTCAACAAAGTCCCCACACTGAAACTAGTATATTAAGTCTAAAAAGGCCTTGACGGGTCAAAACTAGACCGTCAATTATTTCCCCTTGACGGACAGCCGTCAACGAATTCACAAAACAGAAACTAGCATATTAAGTCTAAGTCTAAAGAGGCCCTTGACGGGGTCAAAAGACCGTCAACCAACACCCAAGATCTTTGATGGCCGTATACCAGGCATGATATCATACGAGTAGCAGCGTATAACACATAACACACACCCTTCGGACGATTTTCAGAGCCGGCTTCCTCAAAAACAAACAACGAAAATCGCGGCTTTCGGAATATATCTCTCGTCCAAATCTTTCCACAGAAGACGGCTGTCGCTCGGGGTTTTTAACTCAACCGGCCTTCGAGAAAATCGCCATGGAACTTCGCCCGAGGGGGGTCGTGTTATACATATACACTTGTCTATATACTATCGGTACCAGGTACGACATAATGCTGCGTCGGTGTCGCACAGCAGTTCCTTGCAGCGCTGTTGTACAAGTACTTTGGTTGCTAACTATTTATATCGCCCCTCAACCAAGCAGTACCGGTACCCGGTACTGCTGTTGTTGTACTCGGGTGTTCTTCACGTTGAGCCATTATTTCTACTCGTCGATATCCAGCATCCCCAGTGTCCGTGCCGATTCTTCTGTCGTAGGTGAGATATCATACGAAGTACAAGCTCTCTGTGGTCACACAAGCCGATGCTATATATCATATGATACCATCGTCATTTTTGGTACGTATTGTATTAATAGTCACTTTTCCTTGTGAAGTCCCCAAAGGGTTAATTATTGCCATCGAGTCAGCACCGGAGGGGACAACTTCGGGTTGGAGCTTGTCGTCGTGTACCATTCTGTCCGGAAATGTAAGCACCGTTTGGGTGTTTACAACGGTCCTTATATTTCCGGAGTAGTACTTAGTGGTATAATACTTGCACGATACCTGGTACCAGGTACTTATTAAGGTACCAGTATCTGGTAAATACCAGTAGTACACATCGGGCACATTACGGTCTAGATCATCGAGATCATATTACATCGGGCACATTACGGTCTAGATCATCGAGATCATATTATTATAATAGATCGCTGTGAGATATGTATATATTATTGTGCAGGATCTGTGCAAGTACAGATCCAACCCAGGGCTAGATCATGCAGATTTTAGGATCTGTGCAAGTACAGATCCAACCCAGGGCTAGATCATGCAGATTTTACGGCTCCCACTCGGCAACATGAGCTATTATAATAGATCATTCAGATCAGGAATATACCTGCCCTGAAATATCTATTAATATTATTAATAGTAGATCATCAGGTGGGGATCTGTGATAAGCTGTCCCGTGTGTGAAAGGTTGCTTGAATCAAAAGATGCAAGGATCAAACAACATGGGTCATATGACCAATGACCACAGACATGACAGGCTTTGCAATCCGAAAACAGAAACATACGTTTACCTCTCTGCCTCTCAGCTCTCTCCTACGTACGATCAGATCAGTACCGCAAAGCTGCGAGGAGCATTTTTGATTTTGGGACGTGGGAGAAGGGGAACCAACTGGACTGTAATTGAGTGGGAACGAGAGCACGACGCGTAGTATATATACCTGGTATACAGTAATAAGAAGCAACTCTCTTGTCCTTGTCCGCTGAAACTTATTTTGAAGGCGAAATGTTTATGTTGAAAAGGAGACGCTGCGGCTGCTGCTGCTGCTGCTGCTGCTGCTGCTGCTGCTGCTGCTGCTGCTGCTGTCGCTGCTGCTGCCGCTGCTGCTACGATTTTTCACGTATTTTTATCTCTGGTGCTCGACTACGAGAGTACTGAGTAGTAAACTCGTACAGCAGCAGCAGTACGGCGGCAGGTAGGTATCTAACATAAGTATATACGTTGTTGTTTGCAACGTGAGGATGTGGCTGTGGGGGGGGGGTCGGGCGGACGGGCTTGGGGGGTGCCGTTTGAGTTAATGACACGTGCCTGCAAGGGAGGAGTGACTGCACTCTGCAACCTGTATGCCCACTGCACATTGCTGCCTCCATCTGCACGTCTGCACGGGGTGCTGCCCGGAATTTCTCCGCGCAGGTGCAGTCGCAAAAACAAAAAATAATATCGTCCTCGTACAGCGTACGGCCGACTTGTATCGTGCCCGTGGTACAGCAGCCAGCAGTACGAACTGATATACTCGTAATATGACAGCAGTAGGAGCATGTGTTGGGGGTTGCCGTGGTCTGCCTGGTAACCTTCTCCTAGACTGGCCGAAATGGCAAACTGAGGAGGGGGAGAGGAGAAGAGTGTGGCTGTGTGCTGAAGTGGGGAGGGGGAGGCTGGAGGCTAGAGCGGGGAGAGGAGACAGGAGAGCGAGAGGACAGAGGTGTGGGTATTTGGCTGGACGCTTCAGGTCTGTTGGTCTGCCTATCATCTTGATCTAACTGTACCTGGCTCCAGGTACGTACAGCAGCAGTTGTAGGTGTTGATAGGTTGAGCTAATTAAACGACATTGGATACGTGGAGGTGGAGGTGTGCCTGGTCGACATCAAGAGGGGTTCGGGGGGGACAACACGTGCAGACGCTTCCGCTCGGTGTGCACTTGCTCAGCAGCAGCAGCAGCAGCAGCAGCAGCAGAGCGTCGTACCATACCCTTTGAACAGGGCCCTTTCCCCATGTTCCAGATCAAGTTCATATCATACTCGCATGACGAGATCAGACGGCATCGGAAAGGAGAGAGAGAGAGAGAGAGAGAGAGAGAGAGAAAGAGGTGACAAAAAATACACACGACGATATTATTATTGTTTTCTTCTGCTACTCCTGCTCGCCGCCGCTGTTCACGCCAACCGACTACAGGCAGCGCATGATGGCAGCGGGTTCACCTACCGACTCGCATGTAGCCTATGCTCTTTCCCCTTGTGGGCACCACTTCTTCTCGAGACGCCTTCGCTTGAATCAACGAACAAACTCTCTCTGTTGGCTGCCTGCGCTGGTGCTAAACTCGCCGTGAAACCTAAAACAACTGCTCCACAGACTGAAAAAAAAAGGAGAAAACAACGTCGAAGCATCAGATTTATTGCTCTGGGAGAACAATCACTTTGATTTTGACTGATTGAGGACCATAACCACCGCCACACCACGGAAGCCTGGAGCGCATAGCCTCACCTCGCCGTAGAGCACCGTTCGTACTGTAGCTAACCACCGTCTCGATCGCACGCCTGCTACAGATGGGATGGGGTCGGTGTGCTTGAGCGTGCCAAAAGGAAAACAGAAAAATGTGCTGCTGCTGCTGCTGTGGCTGCTGCGGTGCCGCAAAGAAAGGTCAAAAATAATATTCTTGGAAAAAGCGCAAAAGCGAACTTGATGCGGCACAATTACTCAACATGCCTATACTGAACCAACAGAGAACCAGAACGCTCACCATCGCGCATGTGGCACAGCTCGTACCGCTGCTATCATACGTAATACACTGCTCGGCGAGTGATGCCTTGTCTGCCTCTGAGGATACGAGGTATGATGTTTATACGAGGTAATACCACCACACCACCTCACACCACCACCGCCGTACTCGTATATAATAGTAGTACAGCAGTACCAGCTAAGTACCAGATACAGCAGTGTAAATAAAACACAAGGGCGTTATCGACGCAGTAAATCATGATAAAACGGCTGTCTCCACTGCGCTTTGTAGCTACCGGTATTCTGTACCAGTATGCAACGTGCCTTTGGACATCTGAACACTTTTTACATACTACCAACTCCTCCAGATACGGCGACTCCAAACTGTCTCACCTCTCGGTTGACGTCCTCCAACCGCGGCCGCCACCATGCATCGGATAGAGCACCGATCTCCACTTGACGATCTAGATATTTCAGGGCAGACAGAGTCCTGATATGTACTCCGTGCGAGGTATATGTCTAGCTCATGTTGCCCGGTAGGAGCCGCGTATAGATCTGCATGCGTTAACACGTGTTTCCCTATACCATAGATCTGTACTCGTACTACAGAGTACTGCTGTGCAGATCCTGCACGACACGGTGCATCATCACGGCAAATAGACGCAGGATCTACAGAGTAATGTACTGAATATAATATCATCTACAGTAGATAGATGGTGATCTGTCCGATGGATGGAAGTATATTTACTGTCAGTTAGCGTAGACTCCACTGATACTGTAGAGCATTGCGTACTATTTCAGATCCTACGCAACATCACATCCACCACCTATCCTCTTCAGCAGCAGACATAATGGTACCGGTATGATAGTCAATTCCTGGTGGTAGATACAACACTACAGCAGTACTGTACAGGTAGTACCACAGTATTTCCTGTATTTACGTACCACTCTGGACGGAAATGTAAGGAGCGTGTGTACATAAATATCAATACTACACGGTAGTATACTGGTATGACGTTCCTTGCATTTCCGCCCACGGACAGAGTGGTACTTTAAGTGGAGGATGCGTCCAACACGACGCTCTTACTTGGCGGCGGGGGGGGCGCGTACTCGACGAAGGTGCATTGGGGCAGAGGAGGTCCCCCCCCCCACCCAGCCCCCCTACCCCCTATACCCCCT
>JAYJME010003477.1:0-12049 GCA_036873775.1 Costaria costata | reverse complement strand
CCGGCATAGTAGGGATGCGAGGGTCTATGGTCATACGACTACGGCCGTGCATGATATGAGTACACCCCCCCCCCCTCCCCCACCCCGCCCCACCTCCCATCGAACCAATCAGTTTCACGGCAACCATCCACCTTTCCCAGGGCGTGGCGAAAAGACGCTCGGCGCGGAACAATGTGCACAACGGACGCGATGATGATCCCACACATAAACTTCGTGTAACAGTAAACGGAGGCGCAAGGAATGCCCGACAGATACGCAGGAAGGCGCTGACGCGGCGTACGTATGTACGCACGCGCATACCTTGTAAACCACAAACACAAAACACATATGCCGAGACTGCGCTGACTCTTCTGCTACTACTGCACAGCTTATCCAAGTCTCAGGCCAAATTTTAAGCAGCTTGTTCCTCAAAACGTGGCTGCAGGGCTAAAAACAAAAAAAGAAGCCCACATCAAGAAATCAACTTCCGGACAAACTATTAATAGCGCCAATCGGGGGAAATGCCTGAGGTCGTCCATAGGTTAACGTCGAACTCAGTCAGCACCCGCGCAGTCCCCCCCCCCATTCGAACCAGGCACGTATCGCTCACATCTCCTCGTTGACCAGGTCTTGACCGCCGGAGTACTCGTCACTGCGGAAGCGAAGGATGGTCCAGGTGTTGGCCAGCCCTGCGAGGAGGAACACCACCCCCATGACGGCGAGGGTCTGAAAGTACAACCTGCGATGATGCGGACGGCGGCATGCCGCAAAAAAAAAACAAGCGAGGCGTGGACTTTGCGTTACCGACAGCAGCAGCAGCAACACCAACAACAACACCAACAACAGTCAACAACACCAACCCCAACACCAACACCTCCAAACATTGTCAACAACAACAAGATCAACAACAAAACAACAACAAACAACAACAACAACCACAACAACAACGACAACAACGACGACAACAACAACAACAACAACAACAACAACAACAACAACGACAACAACAACCACAACAACGACAACAACAACAACAACAACCACAACGACAACAACAACAACAAGATCAACAACAAAACAACAAACAACAACCACAACAACCACAACAACAACAAAACAACAACAACAAAATGAGCGAAACGAAGGAGCAAAGGCGTAACCTTCCCGCCCCACCTGGGGCAACAGACCGGCGGTCAGCCTACGCCCACACAAAATTTCAATCCGAGCGGGAAAAAATATGAGGAAGAGGAAGGAAGCGAGGGAAGTAACAAGCCCCCAAATGGGACAAGTTCACAATTTGCAGTTGTTCAGATCTTACGCATTCAAGAACAGCAACAAACAGACACACAGAGACATATATGGAGACACCGTGACAGAGAAACAGGGAACAGAGGAAGGGAGAGACCCTTGGGTACTCAGTCCCGCCCGCACCGCCTCGCTACAACGGCAGCAGCTGCTGCCGCAACAGAACACTTACTTGGCCATTTCTGCCAGGAGAGGCCTTTACGCCTGGCAGAAATGGCGAAGTTTGTTTTCTGTTGCCGCTGCAGCTGCTGTCGTTGCAGTGGAGCGGTGCGGGCGGGACTAAGCGCCCAAAACGTTTGTCTGTTCCTCTGTCCTCTGTTTCTCTGTGTCTCCGTGCGTGCTGTCCTTGAATGTTTTAAGACCTGGATAACTGCATATTGTCAAATTGCCCTATGTAGGGGCTCGTTACTGCCCTCGCCTTCTTCCCCTCCCTCGTGCTTTTTCCCGCTCAAATCGATTTTTGTCGTGCGCTTATATAGGCTGCGGTCAATACTCACGCAATTCCGATGCCGAAGTCTCCGAGCTGGCTCAGAGGCGTTTTCCAGACATGGTAGAACTGTCCCCCGCCCTCTCCCTGCTCCTGTAGGCGGAACTCCCTCCCGCTCCCGTCGTCGGCACGAATGAACCTTTTCTCGCCCCACGATGGCGATCACGAAACGTACGCCGATCATCAAGATAAAAACTCAAGAGGTCAGGAGAAAGGAAACAACACCGAGTTTACGAGGCGATGATGATCATGATTGCCAGCGCACACGAGAGAATCTTGTTGGAGGTGGCGGATTGGGGGCACCGCACCGCAAGGGGCCCAGCGACGGCACGATACCGCACACAAACTATGTAAACAATATGGGGAAGGGGAGACCGACAGACAGACAGACGCGTTTTGTCGGTACAGCGTGTCGGACGGCACCGTCGGTCGTCGTGAACGGTGCCGCTAGGTCGAAAAGGAACACAATCGCCACCTCTGCCTAAACAAGGCGAGGCAGGTCGACGGTAGCTACACACAACACCCTTGGTGAATTCGACAACCGATCGATTGCGTTAGAAAGCGATGCGGACGCGTCGCGCATCACCAATCAAGCGACGGAACCATAAGCTAAACAAGCCGTAAAACACGACGACTTTTGCATGTCGTCGACCCAGCCAGAAAGATTGTGAGGGTCGGCTCGACCCCCCCCCGCCCTCCCGTCAGAAGCCCGCTCCTGCTGCACCTCTCCACCATACCCTACCTCGTACGGTACTTTTTTTTTTCCGAGCGATTCGCTCTCGAGTACAAAACAAATGAAGTCTGAAGGAGATATCACGCGTGAACGCAGCGTGCCGTCCCTGTGGCCCAAGAGAGACTTGTATTTATGTGCCGATACAAACTCCCTCCAAGCTTGCTTCCTGCCGTCTCCATCCCTCCAGGGCGATCGCACCACACAACACACCACACCACACCACACCGCACTGCACCGCACCGTACTACTCCCCTGGCCGCGCGCGCGAGAGCCTTTGTCTCACTTGGGCAACGTAAACTTGGCGTAAAAATCCCACGCAGCTCCCAGGTGAGCGTTCTGCCGTCCGTGCTTGATCATGTACTCCGTCACCGGGTCGAACTTGTATTCTCCCTCGCGCTGCACGGGACGGGACGGGGGGAGGAGAGGGGGGGCGGGGGAACCAACGAAAGGGAGGCGAAGGCGCAAAGGATTAACGCTGGGTCTTGTTGCCGTTGAGAGAGTGGCGACAGTCGTCCAGGTTCATGTCAAACCGTTTCCGTTGGTAATGCACCAAAACAATACTAAGGTTTATCGAGTCGGCGCCATTGGCCCCGGTAGTGCAGGCCAGTCCCTCAAAGGGCGGCCACCTGATCCATTGGAATCGATATAGCTTCACACTGAAACCATATAGCAGTGACTGAACACATACTGTTCACGCCACGTTGCCACCAAAAGAGGACCGCTACCAAACACGCACCAACACCGTAGTCGCGGGATTGCTATACGAGCACACAATAAATGTGTGAACGCGCAGCATGCGCACGCGCGGTCAACGTACGCCCTTTCCGCACGCCTCACCTCTTCCTCGTCACTGCTGACCGCCGAGCTGTCGCTGTCCTCGTTTGAGTCTCCCCGATCCCGCAGAGGAGCCGCCTCTGCACTGGGGAGCAAGCCTCGCGAGCCACGGCTTCCCTCGCCCCCCAGCACCCCCAGCATCGCGGCCCTAGCTTCCTCGCGGTCGTCCCTGCCTTCCTCCATCTCCCACTCCGCCTTGGCGTCCTCCGCCGTTTCTGCCATTTTTTGTTTCCAACGCGTGTCCTAAGAGAGTTTCGGCGTCAAAACAATCGAGACGCGGCATGTTAAATTCGCGTCGGGAAGCGTGCCGAGAAATCCAAACGAGGATCGTGGAAATACTGTACGGCAACTGAGGATATCAATGCGAATGGTTTTTGCTGCTACTGCGGCTTCTACTGATTCTACTGCCGTGTCTGTTGCTGCGTCTGTTGCTGCTTCTAATAGTTCTGGTGCTGCTTCTACTGCTGCTACTACTGATTCTGCTACTGCTTCTACTTCTGCTTCTACCAGGTACATATTAAATTGCAGCTTTTACTGCTGCCTCTACTGCCGCTTCTGCTACCGTTTCTACTGCTGCTTCTACTGATTATGTTGCTGCTTCTACTACTTCTTCTACTGCTGCCTCTACTCTCTGCTTCTACCGTTGCTTCTATTGTTGCTTCTGCTGTTGCTGCTACTGCTTTTGTCGCCTTCATGCTACAGCGCTGGCGGTGGGGCGGAGGAGACACGCCACCGTCCTGCAGTACGAGGGGGGGTGGCCTCCGTCGTGCACGAGGACAGACAGCATCTACACGACGAAAGCTCAACGACAGCGAACCGTTGCCTCAGCCGCGACGTGCCCGGAATGTTCACCGTCCCCATTCCACACGCATGCAGCAGACAGAGGGGTGCGTATGAACACGGCAAGGTCAAGCGCCAACGCACAAGACAGACGTGACAAGTCCTGTGCATGGCCCGACAACAGCTTCAACAAATAATAAATGCATCTCCTGCGTTGGAATCGGACAAGTTCGGGACCAACAACGCCACCTCCGAGAGAGCGAGGGGGGCGAGGTATGCCACCTATAAGAGCTGCAACGGGGAAAGCCATGCGATAGAGTTTCCCCGATCTTGGGGCGGGTCTCCAGCGACTGACAGGCGATCGATTGACGTAGACCGAATTTATCTCTCTGCCTTCCGCGCGTTTGGGTGGGGACACTTGATTTGTGGACGCCGCCAAGGAGCTTCGAGCTACGAGCAGGGTGCTATATCTGCAAATTGGTACCTGGTACGCACGTATTAGGGGGAGGACCACAACCGAGCAGTACCTATTGGCACCGCCCCACCTCCACACAACGTTCTACTGGGGTGGAGGTGCCGGGCTGCACTTACCGGTACAGTACCAACTCAACGAGTGACACTGGCCCTGAACCGCAATGAAATCAGCTGAAGGATCGGCAGGCTATTATAACGCACCGGAACCGGCCGTTTTCCGTCGGAATGACTAGTTGACTGAAACCGGCACGCCCATTCTATCCTCAATGTAACCCCTCATCGTAGCGTTGAAATAGCAGCTCTAGTTGGCTGTGCGCAAGCAGCTCCACAAATGTGTAGCACGAGTAAACAGCGATGGTGTACGAGTACTGTCTGGAACATTTCAGCAGTCCTACGAGTACTGTTGCTGTACACATATCTACAGCAGTACAGCAGTACGAGTAGTATGCGTAAGTTTGTCTATTATCGTCGTTCGGAATTCGGAACCTACCGGTATTTGCTGTTTTATTTCACTTTCAACGCGCGTCACAGCAGTCACACCGGTGCTGCATGCTGAATACGCTCGGTCAACAGCGTGTAACGGTATACAACCAGTGCGACGTGCTGGCAGGGACCACCCCCATCAAACTACAGCACCAGTACTAGCACATGCTCCACTCCTCGTTCTACCACTGCTGTTTGCTGTGTGCGTGTTTCGCACTTGAGCAAACGAAGAAACCCTACACTCGTACATGGATCGATTGTCTGCTGTCTGCCATGAGATGAGCAACTCTCCGACACCGAGCATCCGCCTCTGTCTACGAATACTCGTATACTGTATCATGCGTAATAATGTTAATACTTCGAGTATAGCATTAGAAGAGCCGTCGTACTGGTAGATAAGAGTCCTGGTACCAGGTATTATATCATACTCGTACGTACAGTCTAGTGCTAGTGCTCGATCATGGATGGATTGAAGCGTACCAGAGAGGGTAACGAGGCCTCCTATTATACGTCGTAGTACCTTGTATTCTACAACAGAGTTTTCCCTTCGGGAGTATCCCTGATAGTACACAGCCGTACGAGTACTGATACATCGTATCGTACTCGTATACGTACTGATAATAGGTGGTACTTGCATTGGGACTCAGCAACTTTCGGGTTTTTCGGAGTGGGCTCCCAACCACAAACACATTTTGGGTACGAGTATTATACAGCCGGGTACAGCAGTGACGGCACACCAGTTCAGTACGTACAAGATACAGGAGAGATCGTTGGTGCCTGAACCTACCTGGTGTTATTCCCAAATTTTTACGTACGTACAAGGTAAGGTACGAGCGTTATTTTCGTAAATAAATGTGAGAACATCATATAGCGCATAAAGATTGAATTGACTATTTGCTGGTACCGTTCTAAAAAGCAGACGTTCTATTCGGCCTCGGCTGTCTGTGCCCCGAGTGTCCAAAGCTGCCCGTTGCCCCATGGCCCACGGCCACAACACATAGCGGGGCGCCATTTATGCGTTGGAATTCTTCTCTGCGAGGGTGAACATGTGAACATAAGGAGATGACTCTATACTTCGTATACGAGCACGAGCAAACATTCAGAAGTATTTCGAGTTCAAGCCAACACGTAATGTCGTCACTGCAGAGATAGAATGTACGTTGTTATTGGTACTCGCAGCGCACCCAATGCACGGCCCGTGCCTCAGCCAGGGGAAAAGTCCGATGTCAAGGGTATCTATCAGAGAGAGGAGACTACTGACAGAGTCTGTCTCAAGCCGCTTGAGGATGCTGGGGTTACGAGAGGTGATAGACGATATTCTCGTTTCGAAACATACTGAAACTTGAAAACTCGGATTGCATCGGACGTTGGTTGCGCAGGTTGCAGGTGGTGCCTGTTCTCGTATCAAGGCTACCCTCGCTATAGGAACGTCCGCAAATATAAAGGGTGCCTCGGACCAATGTTGTTAAGCATGTCCAGTCTCACCGGATCCGTGCGTCCTGCTGGCCGATCCCGGTTGATCTCTGATCCCGTCCCACACCTAAGCGCTGCACACATGTACACTCTCAACAACCCCGGAATTTCAGGTAAAAACCGCCTGTAAAATAATCCTGAACTCCCCTTTGGATCGAGAGTTTTCCTTTGTGGCGATGCCAGACGCTTTTCTGACAGCTGTAGAGCGCACGGTGGTGGAACATGGGCCGCAAGCGCAAGGCGGGGGCTGTCCCTCCCCCTCTCCTTCCCTCATTTTCCGGACATGCACGACCCATAACCACATCGGCCAAGAGCACAGCGCCAGCAAAAAAGGCTTCTCAGCACACCGATCCTTCCCCATCAACGTACAAAATATCACGGAAACGAGCGAAGCAGGCGAGGGCAGCGCCACCACGTGCAACAACAGCACCGACAAGCCCCTTGCTCGCACCCGGCATTGTTCCTTCAGTCTCCAGCGCGCCATCTACACTTTCTTGTGCAGGGCTGCCGCCACCATTGCTACCAAATAGCGCTGCAGCGTCAGATCATGATGCCGCCGAACACCGCACATCCCAGACCCAGAAAACATCAACAACAACAGCACCAGCAGCAGAAGAAGCGACTCCACAAGCCACTCCACGAGCGACGCCACGAGCAACGCCACAACAAGCCACTCCACGCGCGATGCCACAGGTCAAGCGAAAATTGACGCCACAAGCGGCGGGGCCAGGCATGACACCCAGCGCTGTCTTAGCGCAACTACTCCGCGCAACCGGGTGGCGGCTGGGGTCGTGCTGGGGATCAGACTGCCACTGTACAGCATTCCGACCACCAACGACAGACCCAGCAGCAGCAGCAGCAGCACCAGGAGCAGCAGCAGCGGAGACAGGCCCCCTGTGCTCTTCTTGTGGGCACCGTTCCGTTGCCCACGAACTCGTCGACGCGGAGGAGGAACAACACCAGTACCACCACGAACACCAACAGCAGCAGACGTTTTATTCTCACTATCGATACTCTGGCGGCGGAAGCCACGCAGCGGGAGCAGCGGCGAAGGAGACCGGCGTGAAGCTTCGGCGTTTCTTCTCGGCGATCCGCAACGCCAGGGCGGTGGGCCACTGCGACTTGTTCGAGGATTCCGAAGGCGTGCGGGGCTGGGGCGCGGGTTGGTTCTTGTCCAGGTGAGAAGACAGGGCGTAGGCGCACGCATTGGACTCCGGACAACAACAGCATGCAATCCGACGACGACAGCATCAAGCCGTACCTTTGGTGTTACCGAGCCTCGTATCATACTTCGTATATATGTGCTCCGCATCGTACATGGTTCGAGCTTTTGCGCGTCGTCGAGTGCTTCTACCGTGCGGTAAGGATTCGTGTTGATTGCTGTTTTGTTGGGAACGAGACAGAGCCTCACCCATGCAAGAAGAGCTCACAAAATATAAAAACTTCCTCGCCTTTGCTCCATCCTCCTGATGACAGGCATGCTGGCAGATACTTACAGCAGGCGAGGCAGTCGGCCGCGGAACTAGGCGGCGCTTTGCACGACCCCTCCGCCGTCGCGCGCAGCCTAGCCGCCGCTGAGACGCTTCTGTCGGGAAACGCTGCCGGGCACTGGGCTGTGCCGGCCTCGCTGCCGTCCGACGCGATATATCAGGTACAGGGAAGGTAGGAAGGCAATACCCCCCGAAGTAAGCGTGTGTTTCGTTCGTCCTGCACAGCTCGTCATGCACCTCTGGTACTGCTGTAGTATCGTGCAGTCTACTGGTCAACACGCAGTCCCCCCGAGCGCCGAAGTAGATCAAGCGCGAACGCTTGTCCCCTTGATTCTCAGACAAAAACACCAACGGTTTGTTCGTGAGCAGATTGCGCTGCCCCTTTTGTCTCTGATTTTCGATCGCTCCGCAGGCGCAATCGAACACTCTCCCTCGATCTCGCTTGCACACTCAATTTTGCGTTATTTCATGGCTTGACCTTGGGATGTTTGGCAGCGAGATATACTACAGCAGCCTCGCCATACACCCCAAATGCATGCACGTGTCATACTGTACCTGGTACCTGGTATATATGATGCAATAATTCTACCACTCTGGACTGAAATCTAAGGACAATTTGGTCTTTTAATATTTACGCCTGAAAGATCCTTAAGTTTCCGCCCAGAATGGTATCTTCCGCCGTCGACGTGGATTAATCAACTAACGGAAGGGTGTAACTGCCCGCACCCATCCAAACAGACTCTCGGTACCGGCATTGCCTCGGAGCTGGACCTAGCGTACTGGCACGCGCACTACACTGCCGCCTCGGTCTTCGACGCCGGTGGCCTTACGGCGGACACGGCGGCGTCCGTCATCCCTCCTCCCGAGGTGTACTTCGTGGGCCTCGCGTTCCACGTGCCCTCGGTGGCGGAACTGCGAGCGTTCCCGGGAATGACCAACCCCGCTCTTCGGGAGATGCTGTCGCAGGTCTTCAACCTTCCCGTAGAGGCCGAAGAGTGTGGGGTTGCAGGTGCGTGCTTGCGAGCCGGTGCGCATGGAGTCTGTATATAAATAGAGGTTCCATGTGTTGATGGCGCGTTGGGGGATGCAGATGCTTTTGTTTTTGAGAGCGTTGTTGTGTGTCATCACTACGTACTTGTAGTATATATAGTACATGGCGAAGGAGTACGCGCATTGGGCCAATGCCAACCGTTACGAACACTTTCCACCGATACATATTGACTCGGGGGACGGAATATTTTGGGAGCTCTGCGCCGCAGTGCGCGGTACGAAGGCGTCTCGTCAGCTGAGGAGGCGTTTCGCCTTCCTTCGTACTTTGCTCCAACGGCCGGCATCCGACCTGACTATTTTTCATCGCTCGGCCGCAACCCTTACCGCTACCGTCCCTTCGCCAGGCTCGCCGGGAGACGGCCGCGGGCAGATAGACGGCGAGATCACCTTCCCCGTCCTGAGCAACCCGCTGCTGGCGGTCGCCCAATCAGCCTGGCTCGAAACCGCCATCTCGGCTTGCGCCAAGTCTTGGGTCCCCCACTTCCCCCCCGTGTTCGGAGACTCCGAGGGTACGATGCGCGGCTCCTGCCCGGCGTTGCCAGCGCCGATCCGGGTGCGATGCGATGTCACGAGGGACTGGTCTGCGAGGCTGTTCGCCTTCGCAGTACCCAACCGGCAAGCCGTCCGCGCGTGCAGGCGGGCGGTGGAGGCGTGCGGGGGACAGGGGGCTGGAATTATCGAAGTGGGCGCCGGATTGGGGTACTGGAAGTGGGTTCTAGAGGGCGCAGGGGTCGGCAAGAGCAGCGAAGGCGGGGTTGCAAACCGCGATCGGCTTGCGGGGAGCGCTCCTGCCGAGCCTGCCGCTGCTGCAGTTCACCGCAGCTCACGAGGGGTACGCTCCGCTGATCGACTGGAACATACGGTTGTGCCGCCGTTGAGGGTACTGGCTGTTGACAAGGACCCGCCGGAGCTGCCGGAATCCATTGGATGGGAAGGCTCTGCTACCGTCGCGGGTGGGAGAAACTGCACTAACGTTGTCGGCGAGGTAGATCGAGAGCGGGGATCGCGAGGACGCGGTTGCGGGGGTGGGAGTGGGGGAGGAGGACGACGAGGAGGAGGGGGAGGAGGAGGAGCAAGGGGAAGAGGGAAAGGAGGTGCTCGACGACGCAGCAATCAAGTAGGGCCGCCCGTGCGATCGAACGAGTACCACGGTGGCGCCCACGCGTGGGCTGCGGTCGAAGCGGGCGGCCCGGAACTGTTGCGGTCGGTGAGCGACTCGGCCTACCCGGTGCTTCTCCTGTGCTATCCTCCCCCCTCGCTTGGCAGCGCTGGCGTTGGGGCGGCAGCCTGCATGGGCGCGGACGCCCTGGAAAAGTTTTCCGGGAAAGTTCTGTTGTACGTCGGGGAGGTGGGGGGCGACACGGGCAGCCCCCGACTTGAGGCGGCTCTGCGGGCGGGGTGGAACTTGGTGGAGGACGTGGACTTGCCCTGCTCTCCCACGACCGCCAATCGTCTAATGGTTTTCACCAGAAAAGATGGCGTGTTCCTCCATCCCTTCCAGTCTGGGGGAGCTACACTCGTAGATTGTCAAGACAGCAGGTCTGGTAAGGAGATGGAGGCTGCTGCAGGGAGGCCGGACGCGGGGTCAGGGGAGGGGGCTGCCACCGAAAATAGGGGTGGTTGGGGACCAGCTTTGACGATGTACCGCTGCTCGCGGTGTCAAGCGGGTAGCGGGAAGGGTGTTAAGCTCCGCCGCTGCAGGTTGACGCGCGCCGTCACGTACTGCTCGGGGAAGTGTCTGTCGCTTGACGACGAAAAATGGCGGGCGAATTTGGAGGCGCGGCACGTTTACATTGCGAGTCGTGCTGGACCGGCAGCCGAACGAGACGGCAGCATGTTTCGAGACAAGAAGCTCTTTAAGAGGCTCGCCTTGTGACGCCAAGGTTAAAAGACCCTGGCCGAGCGAGGTGCTGCTGCTGGGGTGTGCCCCGCACAGGGGTATTGATCGATGTTATCACGCGTGCGGTCCTTTATCGCGCGCTGTTCTTGAGGTTATCGTTGCGTTTTTTTTTGCAGTGGCTACTGCTGTTGTTGCCGAGGAGAGAAAGGGCAAATAAAATATTCGACAAGCGAGGAGGCTGAACGAGTACTTGAAAAATAAAATCAGGCGGGGAAATCACTCCGGGTAAGAAAGACAGACGGTGGCACCTCTTCCCTTTTCTACTTAATAGCCGTTTTTGTCGTCCCATTAATGCGCTTTTGTCGCGCCGAAGAGGTGGGTGAAAGCTGCTGCATCTCGGAAGTTGGACAAGTATCATACCTGGTAGACCATAACTGTGGCGCTACCACGCTGTGCCACCAGAGGGGGTACCTTGTAGAAGGCAAAACCCTTAACTATGTCAGTGACAGCAACAGGTTACCTCGCTCCTTTTGGTCGGGTAGAAAGCGCACAGCGTTGCCGTGCGCGCGCAATCTCAATTTAATTATCGAGAAAAAAATCTGAGATCGCGGTGAACTGAGTCGTGCCTACGCCTTACCCTTCGGTG
This sequence comes from Costaria costata, assembly GCA_036873775.1. NCBI lineage: Eukaryota > Phaeophyceae > Laminariales > Agaraceae > Costaria > Costaria costata. The sequence continues at coordinate 475 of JAYJME010003477.1, read as the reverse complement.
GGAATTTTGTAGGATGGTTCCCCTTTCTCTTTTCGGGTGGGTCCGAGGGGTGATTCCAGTTTCTACCGTACAGCGAACTACCGGTATAGAACCATCTGAGTGTCAGAGTGATGAGTGCTCACATCTTCGCAACAAATGAAGCGCGAGGATGTGACGAGGAAGGTATTTTATGCGCCAGTTCTCTGATTGGTCAAATCTAATTTAAGGAGGTTTATACTGTAATGCCTCCATCGAGCGGCTTCAGGCTCTCTGCCTGTGGAGGCAGGTGGCTAACGTAAAGCCAATCACCGATGACGCGGGGAAGAATAAGAGGTCTGTCTGTCTCTGTCCTTCCAAATTTTGCGTCTCTCCTTCGTTCTGTTGTCCCTACCCAGGAACACCCCGCACCCCATCAGCGTCAACCAACCCAGTCCAATTCGGGCGCCGACCGACACAGCACCTACACCGCACGGTAGCACATACACCTAACGGTACC
>JAYJME010003476.1:0-12050 GCA_036873775.1 Costaria costata | reverse complement strand
GCCATAGACCCTCGCATCCCTACAATGCCGGGACGGAGCACGTCGGGTTTTCACCGACCGTGCAGACATTGCTTGCACCAAGCGCGAAGCGTCGGCGAGTCGCATGAAGGGCGAGCTGCACCCTACCGAGAGATGCAAGCAGACTTCGGCATCTCGTGCTTACTTGCATATGGATGACAGCAGCGTGTAATGACTTGTTTTTTTCTGTTAATAAATCGCGCGTATTACTAGGCTTAAATAACGGTTTTTCTTTCATAGAAAAACAACATTTTGTTTAGATTCACCCCCTAAACCTCGGTGGTAGAAACGGGGGTAACCTTGGTCCATTCGGAGCACTCTCCTTTCGAAACCACGAAGAATCTTCCTGATCGATACCCCTCCGACGTTGTTCCTAGTTCCGTACACCGCACGGCAAGCTTGGCAAAGCTCGGGTTGGTGTACACTGCGCGTAACACAAGTGGCGTGTACTCGTACAGCACGATGCGCGTTTTACTTCAAAAACTTTTCACAAAGAATTGCACCTCTGTCCTTCGGAGCCCCTTTATTTCTAGTGGCAAATCTCTTGTGCGCTACCTCATATGTATACACCACCACGGCCGTCGTGAAGCCTGTAGGGTTGGTACCCCGCAATGAAATACCAGGTGCCAGGTACCAAGTAAATGCAAGGAACGCTGGGGTTTAAATATGAACACAAATCGGTCCTAACTTTTACGTCCAGAATTGTATTCTGCCAGTACGTACGCATTTCTCGTGAAGCCTGAGAACTGCTGCTGTCAATCTGAAACGAACAATCCGCCTTCTCGTTTTTGTTTTGTCAGGGTTGCAGACCTTCAGGGTAGCATCGATGCGACGATGGGTGCGTACGACGTTATCGGCAAGGCCAGGACCCGGCTAGACGACGCCACCATATCGATGCAGTGGGAGGTGCTCGGCTGGCCACAGAAGGTGCGGCAGCCAACGCAATGCCAACAGAGCGGCATTACTCGTACTGCTGGACAGTGTAGGACTTCTTATATACTATGGGGGAACATACCTGGTATATTAATAATAATAATAATCAGAACCAAATTTGGCGTGTAAAAGAAGTGGTCCTTCTCTATAGTGCCGGTTGAGTGATGCCGGCTTCCCGCTATAGTGCCTGTGAAATCGCTTGGCACAGATGGGAACAACCAGTACGTAGTGAGTGGCAGTATGCGGAGGGAATAGTGCCGGTGGCCGCTATATATAGTGGCGGTATTTCCGGCTGGCACATATCACACCGGCACTCTAGAGGGACCACTACTACTGTTCCCTACTAAATCTGCCCTCGTAGGCATTTTTGTGCAAGGTTTTTGGGTTCATCGTGGGTTCTAATGTACTATGCCGCCCGTAATAGTATTAATAGTAAGCATCAGGGGTTTTGCTCCAGGCTTGATTTCTTGCGTGGGGATAGATAGTGTTCGTCAGCATGAACTTCATTCAGGGGTAACGAATGGCTTCTGAAAAATCTTGTTGTCCTCGCTAATGTTCATAGCAGCCTAATGTTCATAGCAGCCTGCACTTTCTAAGTGCATTGCTGTATTGCTTCTACCCAGCTCTCCTCGTGTTTCATCCGTCCACATGCAACCGTGCTTGTTGCCAAGATTGCTGCCAAGATCAGTCAGCGAGAGACCGCCAACGCGCAGCTGAAGCTTAGTTACCAGCACGCTATGGAGGAGGAGCAAACCGAGTACGTGGAGCGCCTCAAAAGCTTGCAGGATCAGGTAATCCACCATTTTTTATTTTATTTTTTTATTCCGGTCACTGGCCAAAGTGCCGGGAGGTGTAAATTACTGAAGTAACTTTGAAACCTAAAGGCGGGGACGCGCGAATTGTGTCCCCGGGGTCAGAGAAAGTCTCCTGGTTTTACAGAGAGAGAGGGATGATTCCCTTTTCCATCGTGATCAACCCTCCAACAACACGAAAAAGTAGGAAGCAGTTAAGGGCCCAAACGATATACCGTACCAGGTACGAATTATTGCCACAACGGAATGTTACAACAGCATACCTGGTACAGAAAGGGGCTTGTGGCACGAATCTCTCTTATCTAAATCACGGTCAAGGTCGGTGCATGTACAAGCCTCAGATCAGAGACAAGGTACTGGTTCGAGGGAGGTTCGAGGAGACGTAGTAAGGCGTTTTCAAAATGAGCCTTCACCATTTTACTACTGAGAAACAATGAAACCACACTAATTCCAAGTGTTTTGTACCCAAAAAAACGTGGGTGGAGTTCTAAACGGGTTAACAGGAGGGATACACGGCGGCAGCATAATAGCAACAACAGCGTCCTTCCGGTTGAGTTTGTGCGTGCCAGACTGCCGGCTCCCATCCCCGTTGTTAATGTTATCATTAGCAGGTATATGTTCAAAAGGTGTACGGGGCGTATCCTCATGCCAGAAGGTATGTCCGTATTGGCGCCTCGGAAATGAACCTCATACACGCGACGTCCTCATGTCAAAAGACATGTCCATAGCGGCACCATAGTAATGCACCTCATACATGCGATATCCTTATGTGAACTTTGCTTGCCCACAATAGCGCCGTGGTAACGCGCCTCATATGTGCTCACCACCGCGCTTGCCTCCAGCTCAATCAAGCAACGAGAAACGTACTTGAGGTTGATCTCCCTTTGTCACTGCTTGCTGTGTTCCGATCGCCTCAGGTTAACAAGATGTCCCACTTCACAGACCTCTCGAAAGTGGAACAGGTCAGCTCTATGGTGCGAAGGATGGAAAAGGACATCGAAGAGTGTTCCGACCAAGCCGTGCTCTTCAACTCCAGGGAACAGTGAGTCTTGACATCAACACCTGCATTGCAAACATTCAACACATCAGAACGCACAGCGAAGACTTTTGATGAAGTACATCAGACCCGCCAATGGAAAGGTTGAAGATGCAAGATTCCGACTCTAACATTAAATACACATATTATAGCTTACGAAGCAATAACAGATATTTTCTGATATTGCTTGCCAGGCTTGCCCGAGCGACCTCGAGCCTTTCACGAGTAGAAACGCGTTGCAACATCGCAAAAATAGATGCAAGGCACTTTGATTTGTCGCGTATTATTTGTGTTGCATGCTTTCGTTGCCCCGTAGACTGTGCGAGAATGCTACGAAAACGCCTTCCCCGTTCTTCGCGACCAGGTGTTTCTTTTTTCGTTTTATATATCGTCTCCTAAAAACAATAATTTCTTCCTGTCACTGGGAACGATTATGAGTGATCGACGTTGAACCTCATGCTGCACATCAACCATTGTCTGTGGCAAAACTAATAGTAAGAAGTTCATTAATTTGTATTATCCGCCCTTCCTTCTTGACTACGATAGAAACAAAACACTATGACAGACTGCAGTCGGGAGAAACGTTTTGTCTTTTAAAACAATATATGAATATTTCCCAAGCACAACAACATATAATACTTCCTCTTGCCTCTGACAGCGAAGGACGCAGGGTGCCATGTCGCGTACCTCGGAGGAGGAAACTAATCAATTTCTTGAAATCTTATGCAGTATGTTCAGCCGGTTTATGTCTCAAAGTGCAAGCCGTTTGAGAAGAAGACAGACATATGTCTCGCCAGCGCGATCATTTTCTCTAGGCCAGGACGTCGTGTATGCACGTCGAGAAAACAAAATCGGCGTTTTTGCCGCTCGCTCGATTTCCACTCAAGCTTGTCGCTATCAAGCATACGAAGGCGATCGACATAATTGTTAATGTTATAGCGTTTGCCACCCGACAACGTACAGCGTGAGCTTCGACGCCGATCACTCGGAAAGCTTCCCAGAAAGAAGGAAAATGTAGGGAAACCAAAAAATAAGCCCACGCACGATGTCAAACTCCTTCTGTACGACTTCTTCGTTTCTATTTATTGTTATTATTATGCTTGTCATCCAACAATGCGCAGCATGACCTTCAACGTTGACCATTCAGAATATTCCCAAAAGAAGAAAACCTCGGAAACAAAAGGAAACTCGTTTCTCTTGTTCCCGACCATCCTTACCATCACCACTCGCTGGCGGTCTCGTCGAGCTGGCCTTCGCTGAAGAAATTGACGGCGAAGGTAGTATTTTGTTACATAATTACGTCCATAATACCGCTGTTCATACACAGGACTGAATATGGTTTTTGTTCCCCATTTGTATGATTTGCCGTCCGGCCGGGCCGAAGGCTGTTCTCGAAGGAAGCGACGGAATACGATTTGCTAGCGGACGTGCAGAAGTCGTTCGAGCCTTACTGCGACTTGTGGAAGAGGGTGGACGACTGGATGTCTTGGCATAAAGGCTGGATGAACGACTCCTTCCTCTCCCTCGACGCTGAAGAGGTAGGGTAAAACACGTTAAAAAAAGCAATGCACTCAATTTGAAAAACGTGTTTTTATAGTTTAGGTGGATTGAGCGACAGAAACGTTGACGCATACGTTTTTCTCCGGCTGTAATGGATGACAGCATCCGAATGCTGAGGACGTAAAAGCAACGTCATGAAAAACGCTTTTTTTTTGTGGATTGGGCGACAGAAATTTTGGCCGATGCCTGGCAAGTTGTTTCCCTGCGTGTAAAGGATGAAATAATCTACCAGGTACGTGTTAATAAGGAAAATCGAGACCCAATCAGATGAGCCTAGAGGTTTGGGACACAAACGTGGTCCCAGCTTTTTTGCCGAATCACTCAGAGCATGAACGCACGAGTCGTTCACTCCGTCCAAGTCTAACGACCCCAGTATACCAGTATATCACCCTATTGTCCCCTAAACAAAATCTGTTAAATAACCCACACCAAGTTCAAGATGCTGACTAATCGATGTCATCCACCCCCCGCCCATATTTGTTAATTAGCGAATAATTCGTATCATATCACATTATTCCGCTTTTGGACAGCGATATATATTCAGGTACATATTTTTATAGTTTTGCAAAATATGTTCCCCAACTCTGGACTGCATACGTAGTGCAGTCATTGCCAACGTGCCCTGGGTTGAACGGAACGGGTGCGTCTCAGTAGACAATACCGGCTAATCAGATAACGTTGATCGCATTGATGCCACCGCCTCACCTATCAATGCCGGTAGGTGGAGAAGAACGTGACGGTGGTTTCTAAGGCGCTGACCAAGGCGGGACGATTCTTCGAGGCCAACGGACTGGACGGCTGCTCTAAAATAGCGAACTGCGTCAAAGACCAGGCGAGAAAAGTCTACCTTGTAGTTATTTTACCGGAGCAAGTGCTCTCTTTGACGAGGTGCCGCGTTGAATACCGGCAAATCAATGCTGGGGGGTAGTAGCCCTGGGTGATGAGAGTGTCCGGCCAATCGCAGCAGAGAGGTTTCATTGATCCTAAACTATATACGAAGTATCAGGGTACGAATTAACGCGACGACAGAATGTTACAACGCCTGTGCTGAAAAATCACACCATGCGTGTTGAGCATCGCTGTCAGCTTGCCACAAGCTCTCATTCAGCCACCGAACAACAATCCTAGGCAACAACAACAACAACACGCTTTGCGTCTCCCGCAGTACGTCGGCATTTCCTGTACAACATTTATAATTATGTTTGCCATTCGACAATGGTTGTGCAGCTTGAGCTTTAACGCCGATCACTCACACGACATTTTCCCCAGAAACAAGAACAAAAACAACGGGAAACCAAAAAAGAAAACCTACTTCCGTCTTACATTCCACATTATTTACGCGCTGATGCGCTGGACTGGTGCAGCACTCACCCCGTCCGAACAATGAGTAACACAAATCAGCAAATCATTATGGCGCGTTACCTCCCCTACACGCAATGAGCAGAAACGACAAAGCCTCGATCCATTTGGAACTATTAATAGTAGGCAGCGGTATACTGGGGCGGGTGCATTCGGACCCGAGTAAAGCGCGCGCTCGCCCCGCCAGCATGATGACAAAATATCTCCCCATGCTCTCCTTAAAACGTACAAGGACTACAGTATATGATAGCTTAAACTTTCGAATTCGTTGTCATACGTGCTATTTTTCGATTTGTTACAATGTTTACGAGCGAAGGCGAGTTTTTAATTACGATCACGCCACAAAGAAAAAAGATAGTGACTCCTGTCGAGTTTTTTCCTGAAGCGAAGCCTCCGACGTACGTATAATACATGCCGTCCAGCAACCATCACACACAAATTGACGACAGATTGATGCAGATATCTTGCTTGCTTTGCGAGTTCCTATCGACAGCTAACCTATACATTTTACAGCAAAGCAGTGCTAGTGCTACCAGGAGGTCGAACTGATTCAGCTTCTCACCCGGCCCGTGTTATGAAGTATGGCATCAACATTCACATTTAGCCTCTTCGGGACTTGAGAGGGGAAAAAATAAATAAATAAATACATAAAAAAAATATCAGGAACGACTACTACGGCGTCGATCGGCCTGCACACGAAGCAGCCTAAAACTGCTGAGGTAGGCGGGTGTGTGTGTCCGAAGTACAAACGCAAGGGGCGCTGTACGACACGCGAGCAGTCATGATGGACGGCCCTTGTTGTACTGTTGCACGTTCTCTTTTCCTACTAATAGACGGGTCATAAACCCTACCAGGTACGAAGTATAAGTATTACATTATCTCTGTTTCTCGCTTGTACCTGGGCCCCAAGAGGGTTGGTTACAGTGGCATACCACCTTAAGACCACCTCGGGACAGGCAAGTTCAGTGGTATTATCTCCATATATTTGGTCTTAACGTTTACATGGTCCCCCACAATTTTCGTTTTTTTTTGTCTCTAAAGGGACAAGCCGATTCTGCCTGGTCTTATCTCCCGAAAAGTCTTAGGCCGGAGGAGGAGGGTCTCAGGGTGGGTAGTAGCACTGTACTAAGGGTTGCCACTGCCGCAAAAAAAAAAACGTTTTGTTTTTTCAGGTGGACGAGTTCCTGCCTTTCTTGCCTGTTATCAGCGGCCTCCGTACGGCTGGAATGCGGGATAGGCACTGGGACCAGCTCAGCGAGAAGCTTGGCGTGGACCTGCACCCGGACGATAGCTACACCCTTACCATGTGAGACCCTTTTTTTTTTTTTTTTTCATCCCAGCTTACTTCTCCAGCTCTCTCCCTCTCTTTCGTAACTCAGATCTGGGGTGATCATCACATAGCGGGCGCTCCTCCCCCCTCCCCACTACGGCAAGGGCCTTCATTTTTACAGCGGGAAGAGTTCAGCGTTTTCTTCCCTCGCGTCCCCTCGCGTCGAAGTGTACTCTGCCTTATTCCTGAAGTGCCTGCATGGATTACCCAAATACTGTCCCTTGGATGACAAACTGCGCAACTGAAGAGGGGGCCTCCCGTATATAATAGCTATCAAATGGTGTGGTTGTGCGGGATGCAGCACCGACAGAACACACAAGGAGCGTGGTATTCTACGGGGTGATCAGTAGCCCATGTTGACCGAACCCCGTTGTTGTGCCTTGCCAACGGCCAAGATCTGCATCTGTATGATACGAAGCAGCTCGGTGCTCCTCTAGTGTGGGTTTGGTGCGTTAACTGTGTCGCAATGATGATTGATGCTGGACGTGCATTCAACATGTTGGGCGCACAAAAACTTGTTGGCCGTGCAGCAAGCATGCTGGACGCGAAACACACATGATCTTAGGCGTACAACAAACATTGCTGGACGTGCAATACAATAAACTCGTTGGGCGTACTGTTAATAATATACCTGTTGATTGTGTTTCTAAACATGTCGGACGCGCAACTAAAATGTTGGACGTGTAATACTATGTATTTCCTGATAGGTTACACAAAACACGTAGCACGCGCGATCGAAGTATCCCCACGCAGCTTGCAAAGTTGAGATTCGACGAAATCCTCGATCTCACAGCTGACGTTTATTTTATTTTGTAATAAACATGTTGAACGTACAATACACGTGTTGAACGTTCAATACACATATTGGACGTTCAATACATGCTAGACGTGAAACACAATATACATGTTGGACGCGCGATACAACAAACATGTTGAACATGCAATAAACAAACAGGGTAATCGAGCAGGAGCTGCACAAGAACGCGGCGGTGATCACTAAAGTTAGTGAAACTGCCAGCAAGGAGTTCGCCATCGAGTCCGCTCTGGACAAGATGCAGGGAGCGTGGGCGGCGGTGAAGCTGGTGATAGAGGAGTACCGAGAGACAGGTCAGCTCTCGCTCACATGAGTTTGTAGTTGGGATTGGGTTGGGGTTAGCCTTAGGGGAAGGGTACGCAGGCAGTCATGGCCACGTATGGCAGAGTAACATGGACCCTATAGAGCCAGCAACGACCACCACCCTGGCACAACCTTTTGTCGGCATGGCACTGACAAGAGGCACATCAAGAGGGCTTGCAGTGCCCCAAAATATATTTCGTCCAACGAGCATCACCATTCCCGGTTGGCATGTCGAGGTTGATGCCCGCTATGATACGGTAGGGGTAGTATCAGTATCACATGCACTTTCTAAGGTTGCTCTCTTGAGGAGCCCACTACATCACTCAAAAACCGACTACTACAAAAGTCGTAAGGTAATCTCGATCATAGGTTAGGTTTATCAAACGAATAATCCTGGAGAAAAAATCGTTTTGTGCGGCTAATCCTCCGTGTAAATCCTGGAAAAGCTGGGCTCCGTTGGGGTCATCTAACGAATAATCCTAGAGAAGCTACAGCCCCACTGTGTGTGTTATTCACACTAAACCGTTCTTCTACTCGTCGACATCCAGCCCACTCATTGTCCGTGCTGATTCTTGACCCTAGGAGAAACACGCTCTGTGGTCACAAAGCTACGACACAGTGATAATGCATTACAAATAATGCATCTTACAACGCACTGTCATGCCAGCGTACTGGGTACGACAGGCACAACATAAATTCATACACCAGCACCCAACATGCATCGAAAGCGAAGGCGAAATAATAAATAAGAATACCAATACACAACGAATAGTGCTTTAAAACACACATCGGGTCCAAATCTAGATTGGGACACATGCTGCTAACAGTACGATAGGGGTGCACCCTATTTTTTCTGAGGTTTGTTACTTAACCCTTTTAGCACTGCGAAAAATGTCCCACACTATTTCCAAGTATTTTTGTCCCCAAAAACCGTTTCCGGCTCTAAAGGGGTTAAAGAGCTCTACACCACCTTAACCCCAAAAACTGATTTGCACAAAAAAAAAAGCGAAGTGCCACCCTGTGAAGAAGCACGTGGTAAAACATATTTCAACACAAAAATGGCACTAAAAAAACGGTGTTGGGTACGAGTTCCTCCTCAGTTTTGAGGCGCCCGTCGGTCCGGAAATTATTTGGCCGAAATATTCTCCGTCTGTAAGAGGTGTCATGTTTGGCATACCTTATTAATAGTAGCACAGGACGCGTGCTACGATAGAGGTATTAATAGCACTTTTTGGCTAAAAATATGTTCTGAACGACGGAGCTCCTTAACCCAAAATCGTCGGGATTCCGTTCTTGTTTCGCAATACAATTCGTTTGTGTACCTTAGGCTATGGGATGGTTCATCGGGTTAATTAAAAGCTCACAAATGGTTCTCCAAGTTGGGCTTTGGATGAGATACAGAGCCCCCCAAGTGGGAACCATAGACAAAATAAGATGCACCCCTATCGTATAATAGCATGTGCCACAGGTCGGTTCTGATGACTGAGCTTAAAGAGCGCGGACGCGTCACCGTTATTTACAACCTGGTTGGCATTTTTGTCGTAACTTTGCTGTCCAACCAGGAACAAGCATCCTGAAAGGCGTCGACGACTACATGGCCCTCCTCGACGAGCACATCACCATGACGCAAGCGATGACCTTCAGCACCTTCAAGGGCCCCTTCGAAGAACGCATCGAAAACTGGAACAGCACCCTTCAGGTGTGATTTTTCCCGTAGATATATACAGCGAAGTATGCATGTAGACGCATGCTCACGATAGGGATGCAACATGCTTCGTGTATACCGCCCGTGTTTCTGTTTCTGTTACCACCGTCGCCTTCTGGTACCGTGCCGACATGTACCGCCGTGTACCGCTTCCGTTTGCATTAAAGAACTATTACCTCTGTGTGTGTTGTCTTAATAAATGAAACCGTTCTATCTACCCAACGACATTAGTACACTCAATGTTTGCTTTTTCTACCCCATGGGAGAGATACATAATCTGAGATAGAGAAACCAAACTATTCGTAAATTAACCAAACGTATCGGGTTCGAAAACACAACAATACACGCCAAGCAAGATGAAAAACAAACCCAAACGAAATCCTGATTTGCGACAGAATACGAATGCCGCAATAAGACTTGTTCACGACAATCCATCACCGACGTCCACGTTCGTTTGCGCACACATTGCGCGCTGCAGGTAGTGAGCGAGGTTGTCGACGAGTGGCTCGCTGTGCAGCGCAACTGGCTGTACCTGCAGCCCATCTTCGACTCGGAAGACATCAATAAGCAGCTACCCGCGGAAGGAAAGCGATTTGCTAGCGTCGACAAGCACTGGAGAGCTACCATGGGTTCCGCCGGGGGGGGAGCCTTGTGAGTCTATAGATAGATGCAGTCCATAGGGAAGAAGGCCTGGCGTGACATGACATTATACTTCGTGTGCACTTTGACGTCGCCCATAAAAACAATACCTGAAATGACATGACTTGCACTTCAATACTAAAGCCTTAAAGTCATTTAGATTGTCTTGAACTACGTGGTACCAGTATCGATTTTTTTGTTTTTTTTAGGAGACAAGCAAATGGGTGATTAAATTAAAGCCAATTAATTGATGCCTTGGGTTGGTATGGATTGGTTACTCGTACATGTTTATTTCTAGGAGGCGATATGATCCATAAGATGAAGACCCGACGACAAGGCATGCACTTGGCGCTGGAAATGTATGAGCGTATGACACATGTGGCTTTAGGCTTCTGTGCGGGTTCTTTCGCGCGCATTCACCTTCACGCTTTCCATTCTGATGTGATATGGCGCGAGCTCGTCAACACCGTACCAGGTGTGTTTCATTTGACCGAACTCTGAAAGAACGAGCACTACCCGCAAACGATATGTACGGCGGTCCCTGCTGCCCTACCCGTTGATGTCCCCACTCACACAAAGCGGCACTCCTCATTAATGTGTGTGTACAGTACACCTGTATACAGTACACCTTTGTACCAGTGCACCTGTGTATAGTACACTGACTAAGAAATCGAGATAGGAAGGCTAAGATTTACAGGGAAATAATAAATCCGGACACATTTATCTTAAAGTTCGTGTAAAATATGCCCTTTTTCAAGTATGAAATTCAGGCTTCGCCCGCACCCTTGTTTCTTACATAAGAAGTCCGGACTGGGCTAATACGTCTATTTCTTAAGGAAGAAACCCAGGCTGGGCCAATTCCTCTCTTTCTCAAAACCGAAGCTGAGTTAGTACCCCTGATTCTTAAGTAGGAAACCTAGTCTGGGTCAGTACCCCTATTTCGTAAGAAAGAAACCTAGGCTGGGCCAGCACCACTGTTTTTTAAGTAATAAAACCATTCTTGGCCAGTAACCCTGTTTCTTAAATAAGAAACCCAGGCTGGGCCAGCACCCATTGTTTCTTACTACGCGTCCTGTACTGCTGTATTCTATCACACGCGATGTTGGTGCATCTCTCTTGCCCCAGATGCATCAAGTTCTGCAACGACGCGAAGTTATTGGACAAATTCCGCGAGAGCGCTAAGCTGCTGGACATGGTGCAGAAGGGCCTCAGCGACTACCTGGAGACCAAGAGGGCGGGATTCAGCCGCTTCTACTTCTTGTCCAACGACGAGCTGCTGGAAATTCTCAGCCAGACGAAGGTCGGGAAACACGCACGCGCGCACGCGCCGGCAGGCCTGGCGGAGATGGACATTGACCGCAAACACCGGTTATCCTTCACCGAGTACTGCCTGTACAAGTACAAGCACTCGCTGGAGGAGTTCTACGCGGACAAGCCGCAGAACATTGCGTCGCTGCTGAAGAAGCTGGAAGAGGCCATCGAGCTGTACCAGCGCACGCTGGCCGAGCGCCAGGCGCGCGAAGATTACATGCGCGATCTGG
>JAYJME010003475.1:0-12051 GCA_036873775.1 Costaria costata | reverse complement strand
GCGTGGCGCATGGGATATTCGTGAAACTGCAGTACCGTAGGATGCTACTGACTGCTTCTACTGTGTATTACACGTATTACTTGCAACATGAGCGAAGCCGTTCGGTTGCATTTTCTAGTATTACGGGGGACCATAGTAAACAGGACCAAACATTGTTAGCAAAAATATGTAAGTGTATAGGTTTTTGAAATATATAGGTTTTGGTGTCTAGAGTAGGTTCTATCTTGTTTACATTATTAGGTCTTATTAACTATGAACCAAGTATTGCTCACAAAATCAGGGAACTATACCCTCGTACAGATGTTGGTGTCTACAGTAGGTCCTATTGTATATGCAGTAGGTCCTATTAACTATTGTCCCCCGTAATAGCTACGATACAGAGTAAATCGAATTGTTCCGCAACCACTCCTATACAATTATGGGCCTGCTTATACGACCCATGCTGCGGTAGAGGTGTTGTTCCATGATGTTTTTTCTGAGGCTCTTCATTTAAAGAGCTCCATTTCACACCCGAAAATTGTTTTTGAGTAAACCGGAAGAGCAGCCCGATGAAAAAACTCATGACTAGGCATTTAAAAAAAAAACATATTGCTAAACAAGGATGACATTCCGACAAATTTGGGTTAAGGAGCCCCGTTATTCAGAAACAAAAAAGCCAAAAACTGCAACCTCTATCGTAGCACGAGTCATACAGGAATACGTCCTGTATACTTCTCTAAAGGGCGTGTCTTAACTTCCTCTAAAAAGGCATTTGAACACTTGGAACGCTTGAAACGGAATGACCCCCAGACAAACAATTGCTGCTAATTATTGATTATCAAAATCGAATAGATTCCAAGCGTCCCACCCTATCCGTATTTTTGCCAAGAGGAAGCGGATGTGTCAAAAGAGTAATCCTTGTTCAGCAGGACCGAACGGCCCACTTGGAACGAGATTTACGGCAGTTAGTTGGTTAATGCTGGAAATGTCGAACTGCGTGGTTCAGCCGCGAAAGTCAGTTGGAGTCCGCCGCAAGAAGAGTCAGTTGGGGCCATTATATGTTCGGGGCGCTGCCCAGACTTCGCCAGTTGAGTATTTACATCTTCTATTGCTCCTACGCTCATATTCATATGGTCCGCGCCGTAAAGTATGTCCAATAACGGTTCGGATCATAACTTTGGAAATACGACGTATTGGGCGATATCATATTGCTATCACACGCAGTCGTGATCACCAGGGCCGGGCAAACAAATACTATTAATAATTGGAAAGGTTTGTTTATTCGACTAGGTTAATATCAAGTAAGTTTAAGGTGGTCAAGGGCCAATATCAACACCATTTCACAAAACCATGAATATATCTCAAAAGTATACTGTTTTAATATAAAAATCGAATTTGTGTAGAAAGATTAGAGGAATCGTTTCCCGCCCTATATTTTTTCGGTTCTATGGGTACTGACTGGGTACTGGGTACCCTTGGTCGTCGTGTGACGTCCCGGGCACGGTTTTGGCCTTTATATTCGTCAAAAGTATATATTTTTTCAAATTGAAAACAGATCTAAAAATATTATAGCCAATTATTACAGAGTCAGTCGGATCCCCCTGTCGAAAAGGGCCTTTTCCGACTGACCTTTTTTCGGCTGGATTATTCTGGGCCTGCTTCTTATGGTAAGTCTACACTATTAATAGTCGTTTTTCCAGTTTGGTGCTCTTCCTGGGGGCGAGTTGGTGAGAGGGAGTACAGCTGTAGAGCAGTCCAACGTCTGATCCGTGCTTCGTACGTTCTACGCGAGTAACGTGTACTTAGCGCGCGACAAGCGTTCGACCAAACGGGTGGTTGGTGTTGGGCTGAGTCGAAAGCTGCCAACGCTACGTTCGTTGCGGTGCAATCACCCGAGAGCCGCCAAAGCCAAAGCAAGCGTAGTCGTGATTGGCAAAATGAGTTCGATGATACCGTGCGCTGCTGTCATCGTATAATATACTCTGCTGGTTGGCAGAACCATAGGAATGTGCCACGCTGACTTGCGGTAAGATGCAGCAGCAGTAAAAGCAGCCAAGCCAGTGTCGGTGCTGCTATATGATACTGCTGTGTTGCACCGGGCGATGGATGTGTGTGGGCGTGTGCGTGATGTTTTGTTGTGGGATTGGCGATTCGATTCACAAATTCACCAACAAAGAGGTTTTCCACTGAGTAATCCGACTGAGATTTCCAGTCGAGTCGATTACTTTTTTTTGACTGGATATGCGACTCGAAATGCTCAGTCGAAAAAGTTAGTCGAAGAGGCATTCATTTATCGACTGTACAAGGAAGCCGATTCTGCAGGGCTGGGCACTGGCACAGTATGAGCTGGTAGTAGTAATCTACTGATTGACCCAGCCAGTATATTTGCCAAGAGTTTTTAAAGTACGTACGGCCAAGAAACACGCCATACTATACTACGGAAACCTACGAAATGCGTCTCGGCAGTCGGTAGGAGAGACGAGAGGCAAGTAGCCCTTCTCTTTCTGGGTGTTGAGTTCTATCCGTTTAGAAGTATGGTGTTCTTTTTTGTTTTGTGTTCGCTTGAAGATCTCCGCCACCCCCCGGCTGTTGATCCGTTTCACGCGGTATTTCGTTATTTTCTGCGTCTTTTCTCTGTCCGCTCGCTCAACCAGTATACTGCTCCAGTATACTGATTGTTTTTTACAACTTTTTAATCGCTACTGACTGAGTCGGCTAGTGCCCCGGCCCTACGATTCGGCCTTCAGTCGAAAAGGGCCGTTTTCGACTGATGGATCCGACCTTCTAAGGCCATTTCCTATGCAGTCGGATCGGAAAGATTGAAAAAGTCGCTTTCCGATCGATTCTTTTTTCGACGGGATTTGTGTGGAGACCCTCCCTATCGTCAGTCGAATCGAGTTTTTTATAATGTTATGCTTTTTCTGGGGGCGTTTGATGCGAGGCAGTAGGGCAGGCGAAAGCCAGTTGGAGACTGCTTCCTGGTTCATGTCCTGCTCCCGGGTTCTAGGAGGTCTTCACCCTTCAGCTGCTGTGCTGAAGCACAGACATCGTTGGCGTGCCTTTTCCGCAAGCAAGGCGTGCATTTCGCGCGTGAGGATTTTCATCTAATTTGCCGTCGCGGTTGTGGCGTTGGGCTTCGTCAATAGTTGACACAAAAAGTGAGCCCAGCTGCTGCAGCAGCTGTCGGCAAAAACAAATCATCGATACTACGCACAACTGCTGTTGCCATGTGGGATAGCGGTACGCGCTGCTGGCGGGCGGACAAAAGGATGTGCCACGCTGACACGCTGTGAGCAGCAGCAGCAGCACTGCAGTGATAGCAGCCAAGCCAACATCGGGGCTGTTGTTGGCCGTTGTGTGTTGTGGTATCGTGTGTTCAATAATTATGTCGTTCAAAAGATTTTTCGATCCACCGATCCGATCCGCACATCCCGTCGAAAATATCGATATTTTCGACGGCATGTATGTGCGGATCGGATCGGTGGATCGAAAAAGTTGGGATTGAAAAGGCTCTTTTTCAACAGCATAAAAAAGGCCGATTTGGTCTCCGATCGGAAACCGGCCTTGTCAATCCACCGATCCGACTGCATAGGAATTGGCCTAAGAGACCAGAAAACGGGCTTAGGCTGACTTTCTTATTTGAGAAAAGGGTGTGTCCCACACTAACTTCAGTATAATAGCTGTCGACTTTCTTACTTCCCCCGGGATGTTTAGGCTGAGTTTCTTCTGGGGCACGTTTTTATGAGAGGGCCGGTAATGTAGTCAGAGTGCTATTTGCAGTAGGTAGACAGGCAGACACTCATCCGAGAGCTACTCCGTTGTGTCGACATCAACCAAGCACAATGTCATCGAAGCAGGTGTGAACCCCTGTCACGATGGACGATGGTCAACCGCCGTGCGCGAAACATTCTGGCGGGGGGGGGGTCACATTGGTCAAGGCTATGATACTCGCTGGTGGGCTTCTTTTTATCACGCGGGTACATCAGTCGGCATTCGATAAACTGTTACCACGCAGGTGTAACAGTCGATAGGCAGATTTTCTGATGTTTGCTGTTATTTTGTTTATTGTTTCCACTGCCATCCACGCGCGAGGAATGATTCGATCGCAAACAAACTCCCTGACGTAAGCGTGTTCGCACATGATCTCTGGGCTTTCGCGATATGCTGCCGTCCGGCTTCGTTGTTTTCCCTTTGACGTTGTTTATTCTGGCTTTTTGTTTCTAGTCCCGATAACGCGATTGCCAATTTGTCCTTCCCTAGGTTAACGCACCGTGTCTCTTTGGGTGAGTCCATGGAGGCGTCGGTATTCATATACTATTCTTTGCGACGTACCTTGGAATGATTAAACGCACGTTCCGCCGCATACGATAGGCTCGTGAGACCGACGCGGAAACAGCTGCGACAAGCACCAGAACGAAACGCTTTAATTGACCCAAATGTGTGTTGCTCGCTCTTTGCTTCGGTCTTCCTAGGTAGCGATCGTTGGCTTGATGCTTTTACGGTCGCCGTCGGCCAGGCATCTCAAGGAAAAATGTACGTTAGCACACTGGAGATTCAGCTGGCATGTTTTGAGGTCTGCGTTATCTGCCGAGCCGTGCGTACCTGGCGGGTCACCGTCGACAAACGTATGTCCCTTAGCCTCTGGGGCGACGATGACTCCTTGGATGCTTGCCTCGTGGATCCAAGAAGGCGACGACTGCCGGCTGTCCGAGCATCAGATGTAGCGTGGAAGATGCCAGCTGGCATGCTCGTATGTCTTTACAGTCTGAAGCAGCACTGTTCATGGAGGTGGGATGGATGCAGCTGACCGTTGTTTCCTTCAACATCACGGACCACCCCCCAACTGCTCTGTCGCGCTGGGATGACTTGTCGCCACCGGCTACGAGACTCGTACACTCGCCTAGGAGCTACTTTGAGGCAATGGTGAATTGTTTAGCCGAAACCTATAGGACGATCAATACCAGCACTATGCAGAAAACCGGCAGCTTGTCGTGGCCGTCGGCACTAAGGCAATTATCCGTAGGGACCACAATTTGCGAGTTGGTGGACTGGGATGCGTTGCCGAGTTCTTTGGAACGGCTGGCTCTTGGGTCATGGTTCGATGAATCGATCCGGTCCGCCCGCTGGCCAAGGTCGTTGACGCCTCTGACTTTGGGGGATTGCTTTAACCATCTGTTCGTCGACGTGGTATGGCCGTCTTCGTTGCTGAAACTGGCATTCGGGCCTTACTTTGACCAACCGATCATCGATGTGATATGGCCCAGATGTCTACTCCAATTGACCTTCTCCGACAGATTCAACCAGCCTATCGTTCATGTGGCGTGGCCTGGTTCTTTGTTGCACCTGTCCTTGGGGTATAGATTCGATGAACCTATATCGCAAATGTGATTTGGCCAAATTCGTTGCTGCGACTGGCCTTCGAGTACTCTTTTAATCAACCGCTCACCGATGTTGTATGGCCGACATCCCTAAACCAGTTGGCCTTCGGGCGGATGCTTAACCAGCCGATCACGAATGTGCTATGGCCGGTTTCTTTGCTGGAGTTGTCGTTTTGGCATTGCACCAGTTTCGATCAACCCAACGACGAGGTGGCAAGGCCTGCTTTTTTGTTGCTCCTGGCCTTGGGGAATGGCGTGAACCAATCGAGTTCCGCTGTTGTGTGGCCAGCCTCTCTACAAACTCTGGTGTTGGGAGAGAAGTTTATTCACCCGATTGCCGGGGTTGTATGGCCAAGGACTCTCCAAGTCCTTTCGTTCAGGCGCGCATTTGATCATCTCATAGAGGATGTGGTGTGGCCAGCATCCCTGGAGCGGCTGCTCTTTAGCGACCAACAACGAACGTCCAATGTAGACTGCCTCCTTCTTTGGAGACAACCATATCTGCGGAGAGGTATGGATCCCAGGAATCCGACCACGTGTTCGGTTGGCCACCCAGCAACGATAGGTTTGCCCACCCAACCACAGCGTTTGCACCATATCTTTGAAACGTTTCTCCGGGTGATGCACTCGGGTCCGACTATTGCCAGTGAGATGCATTTGCTCGAGGTAGTAGTCAGAGCACACGAAGGACCATTTAATATATCCCCTGATTGATGCGGGTTAGTGCCTGGAACGTTCGCACAGTTGACGTTAGTATTTCGGATTTGCCGATGACACGTGGCGTGGTGAGGCCATAACATATTTACCTTTACCTGGAATGACGATATCATCGTGGAGACGGTCGTTGGCGTGACGCAACTCGCCTTTTTCTCACCAGCCGGGGAATAGGTGGGTTTTATGAAGCCGATCTCTCTCATGGAGCTGGTATTATTTGGTGTTTGCTGGGTACACCACTGCCGCTTAGCGGTTTGTATTGGATAGCACGTGCTCTACAACAGTACTTACGGAGAACACCTTTGGTTCTTACGAGTTGTGTCTGCGGCGTTTGTCGGCTACACGAAACGGCGTTGAGGTGAACCCATCACAATCAACGAAAGAGCCCGGGCGGTGTATTGTAAACGTGTGGACTTTCTCCATACCAGTACACAGTATTTGAGGTTAAACTGATTTATGCCAATATGGCCACTGTTGATCAGGCGTGTAAGTTGTACTCCACTTTTGAAGTATTTCGGTCGGTCAAAGAATGTGACCCGGGGAGGGCCGGCTTCACGGAACGGGCTCGTTTTATGGGACGACTGATGCCTACAAGGTGGCACGTATTTGAACTGGGGATGGGTGGAACGTCGATACGTTAGGAGAACTAAGTCATGGGGTATGTGTAACGGGGCTTTAGATGTTGTCATGTTTGTCCGGGCGTCATGAACATCGAGGTGTAGTGTGTTTGTCGTG
Source organism: Costaria costata (assembly GCA_036873775.1). NCBI lineage: Eukaryota > Phaeophyceae > Laminariales > Agaraceae > Costaria > Costaria costata. The sequence continues at coordinate 5,245 of JAYJME010003475.1, read as the reverse complement.
CTACCTTGACACCATTGCGATTCATGATTACAGGCGATTTGGTTTCGTGTGTTGCCTTCTCCTATATATATATATGTATATATGTGCGGAGGCTACAAAGACGGTTGGTACGAGTCGATGCGAGTTCGTGATAAGAGGTATATCTGGATGAAGGCAACCATGTTCGAGTATTCTGGGCTTAAAGCTGACTTCTCATGTGTCACCAACACGCGGAGACGCTTGCTTGTGCGAACCCATAAGTGAAGGTTACCTCGAAGCCCCGTGTGTCTGGACAAATCATCTGCGTTGATGGCACGGTCGAACGGAACCCGTCACGGATGAGGGAGTTTGGATTGGTTTCGATGATGATAGATCGGGAAGTGCGTATAGTTCGCGCCATGCCACTTGCTTGAACATTACGGGCGACTTTACCCAATACGTTCGTGACGGCATCCTTCGTCTTCGGCCCGGTTTTTCATTCGTAAGGATGGTACACACGCGAAGCTGACGCTTGATTTGGATCGTGACTAATCGATGTCAATCCTCGTTAGCTATTGCTAGAAATTATGCAATGTGTGCATGTATGATGTGCGTACAGCACAGTTTGGCAGGAAATCGAACGTTTGATCTGCAGCTAGGCCGAACGACGTCTCAGGACAACGTTGGAGTACAATTAACGCCAATCTTAACTCATCGGCACTCACTCGTCGAATGATGAGTTACGTCAAGCACAAACCATATATATCCATACTAGCTTATTCGTTACCCTGGTACGTAACAGGTGCATACCGCCCTAACACCGCGCAGGGCACCCTAATAACCTTGCCCACCGGGAACAAATTTGACATTGGCAAGGGGTTTACGCGGAATGCGTGCAAAGATAGGAGTTGCACTTTTTGGCATGTTTTTGGTTCCGGACTGGCCTAACTGCTTAACCGATGAAGTACCCAGGATGGTTATTTGGTTTTGATATGTCCGTCGTTATACCTAGGACTTTGGTTTAGTCATCAGGTTTCCTCTTTAGATTTAGTGTTATGCAGCTTCTCAAATGGGTAGCGCCAAAATCAGTTGGATGCAGCCCTTCCATAGCTTGCGTCGATACTAAATTTTATGATATATACATGTCGTACCCGGTTGTACAGCAAGAACCACTTTCTAAAGTCAACGTGGACAGAGAATGGGTTGCGCTCCTTGCAACCTATACCCCTGCATTTACGCTGGAGCCTTGCAACACGGTATGTGATCATCGTCTCTTGGCAGCAGCGGTATTACAACTGCCACGAAGCCAACCCCTCCACAACGTTTCTATCGTTACATACATATGCGTGGTTGTACAGATATATGCCTATGCCTATCCCACTGTTCGCTTCATTTATCATATTTGACGATAGTCTCCATTCCTCTAAAACCTTGCTAAGTAGCTCCTTCTACTATAATGACATGGTGCTACTAATATGTGAGCTATTACGGTGGACCATAGTTAATAAGACCTACTGTAGACACAATAGGGCCTACTGTAGACACCAAAACCTATATATTTTCCTGTTTTTGCTTACAACATTTGGTCCTATTTATTCTGGTCCCCCGTAATAGCACAAGGCGGTACTACGTACAAGCGCCCCCCCCACCCTCGTCGTCGTCAGGACGCCAGACACAGAAAGCAACAAAACCGGCAAGAACCGAGTCCAGGCTGTCTGGCCATGAATATACATTCCAGCTTATTGTCTTGTGCAGTAAGGGTTGGAGCTGTCTCCCTCAACACCCAATACTATTGCAGCAAATCTGCCAGCCATTGGCCGGCTATCGAATGGTGACGGACCCAACAACTTTTCGAACCAATATGATAACGTGTTTAGAATATGCACGTTTGAGAGCCCTGCCAGTAATATATATTTCGGTCGCAAAGTGCTAGCCCTATCCTAGCACTCGTTTTAAGCGGTTTCAAATTTCACGTTGAAGACGTTATACCACGACAAACATCCGAGGTTGATGAAGCGTGTACAACCAATTGGGTGAGCAATCTCTAGTCTGAGAATTGTGCGAAAATCATGTAACAAACCATTTTCGATGCCAAATATAAGGCGTTTCCTGAAATAAGATTTTCCCCGGGAACAACCCCCCCCCCTGCCGTGAAATATCCCGCATCCTATTGTCCGACATTTAGTCTTACACTCACTGCTTCACCGTAACTTCCTACGTATCCTACGTATCGTCATTCGGCATGTAAGATCAAGTACCACAATGCCATTGTGAGTGGAACACTCTTGCCTCAACGCTTGAAGCGTATTTGTACCAGACCCATGTTACGATAGAGGTACACAATATTTTTTCTGAGGCTCTTCAATTTACGAGCCCCATATCACACCCGAAAACTGTTTTTGAGTAAACTGGAAGGGCAGCCCGATGAGCAAACCCATGGACCAGGCATTGAAAACAAATCAGATTACAAACAAGAATGCCATTCCGATGAGTTTGGGATAAGGAGCCCCGTTGTTCAGAAACAAAAGAGCCAAAACGTGCTACCTCTATCGTAGCACTTGTCACCACCGTCTAGAAACACTTGCACCATGTAGGCCGCAGGGATAAGGAGCACTTTGTGTCCAGCAGCTCAACCTGCTGTGGCTGAGTGTTAAGCAGAACTCCGTACACACGTTTATAACCACACAATATATTCGCTATTTTGAGTAGTATACTGAGTCAACCTGCCGTCCTTGAGCTACACATTGGATTTCAGTCATAGCCTGACCCCGCGTTTCAATGCTGTTACGGGAATGGAGGCTACTACCGGTATCACAGCTGGGTTTGGGGCGGGGCGCTTGGGCATGGGCCTCCCTGTGCCTCGATCAAATCTGAACCTCGAAATGTTGTTACTGTCTGTAACAAAACAAATCCAAGGCGGTGCAGATGGCGTAAACCAATAGTCTTATCGCTTCTTGATCCGTGCAAACACAAACGTGGCACGCAGAACATCACACCCTCCCCGCAGCTTGCAGCAGGTGTCGCGTAGCTACAGCGAGCAGCAAGTACACAGAGTACACAGGACACAACATAAGCGGTATCGAACAGCAGCCGCGTTTCATGGAGCTCTGGCTTAATATGTGAATGTCACAGTGCTGTGAGCGTTTTTTTTGTTTGTGAGCGTGTGCAGTGCTCATCATGAGGACATAAGGATATATTTCCAAATCGCGCAATATGACTTGTGTGGGCGGTTGGTTTGATCATCTGCCCCTGCTCTGCTATAGGTAGAGCTCGATCCGGCTTTGAGAGTGTAACAAACCACTCCTTCGGGGACTGATTGCGTTCGTCGGTAGACGGTTAGTTCCAAGCGACTGATGGCTTTGCTCTTTTGTGCAGTGTTGTCGTGATGGTGTGTTACTCCTGCTGCACTACTGTTGTACATGCAAACGTATGATACCATTTGCTCAGACTCCACAACAAATAATGGGTACTGTAGTCACTCTGCCTAGATGCTCTGACAGACTGAAACATATGCTCCTGAAAGTTCCGGCGCTTCCCTTGCACCAATCATACCATTTACTTGTGGTTGAACCACATCGTGAAATCTGAGTGATTCTAAGAGTGACCGCGGGGGACGCATCCGATGTTGCCCCCACGCCAGCCAGGACGGGCGGAGACGGTCGCTGTTCGAGTTGGATCCAGCCGTTTTTGACTGGAATCATTTACACTGATAGAGTTCAAACCTGGGTTGTTTCTGGATTGGCTGGGTGTTTTTTGTTGATATATACAGGAGCAGTGGCGCGCGAGCGACAGCGCGAGCGACCAATCGAGCGATGATTTATCGAGCGGGCTACACGGCAGCCAATCAACGAAGGCGACACAAGGGCGCCACGAACGAACGATTGACGATCGCACGAATGAACGAACGATCGACTGTAGGGAACGAACAACACATGGTCAAGCGGACGGCCGCCACGAACGACCCAGGGCTTCCAATCACGAGCGACGACGCGATTGACCGAGCGAGCGGTGTACGATCGACGAACGTGATCGACAGCGTGAGAAAGCGAGAAGGCGGGCGGTGATCGACCAAGCGGCCTGCAAGGCAGGCAATCGACGAAGGTGGCGAACAGCTGCATGGGACGAACATTCGACGGTCGGGCGATCGCCCGCCGTGTGGCCCGCACGATCGCTCGCCGCTGCCGCCTCTGTGCCCCTACCCTTAGTGCAGCCACAGCAGCTGCTGCTGCTGCTGCTGATCCTGATGATGATGTACTTCGTACAAGAGCTCCGCTTCGCGGGCGGCTGTCGCCGCCCGCTACGCTCGCGGAACGAAAGCAGCGAAAGAGGCCCACGCATGACATGGTGCAGGAGCGACTTGATAATGCCAAGAGGTTCAGCACCGCACGGTACCGCACGGCACCGCACGGCGCTGCACTGCGCTGCTGCGCTGGGCTGAGCTGGGCTGGGTATGCTTTTTGTCATTCTATGTACTGCTGTAGTACTCGTAAATAGTACTATCGCTGTGGCGGTACGTATGATATCATACTACAACTGGTGGTACTTCCGCATGATACTAAATGATTGGCTGGTATGTACGGAAGAAGAGAAGGCGCAGCACAAAGCACGGTATGGCGGGACCGCACGGCAGGGCACGACACCTCACGGCGGTGATCTGCTGCAAAACGTACTGCTGGACGTACGTATACAACTGAACGTATAGACGGCCTGCCGCTGCATTGTACTGCAGTATACGTAATACCGGTAGTATGTGGCACAGCACCAAGAGTTATACCTGCGCCTCTATACATACACAGTCTACACCACACAACAGTACACGGCGTTGTGCTGAGTCGAGGAAGTCGAACAGAACAACGTGGCGCAGGCAAAAACGAAACACTAACAACGAACGGCCATGCATCGTGTATACAGATAGTCGCCATGTAAATAATGTATCGTATCGGTATGGAAAGGACGGGGAAGCAAGAATAAAAAAACGCTGCACTGCTGCTGCTGCATATACTTGTTTGTACTATAGGGTTTCCCTTATAAAAAAAATAAATCACAAACAACTGTACGTAAGACTTTAACCCCAGATTTGCTGGAAATGAAACACCCCGCCTTGGGCTGTTGGCAAAAGCCAGCATCCCGCTTTCGGACTATTGGCCAAAAAAGCCAAACCGGCACCTGGTACTCCTACGTACGTACGAGCAAGCAGCAAATTTAGGGGGAAAAGAGGGGCCGAACGAGCGACGTACCAAAATTGTGGTTTGAAAGCACCAAACTGTGCCTCGAGCACCACGCACAG
>JAYJME010003474.1:0-12054 GCA_036873775.1 Costaria costata | reverse complement strand
CCCCCCCCCCCCCCCCCCCCCGCTCCCCTTCACACAACAGTTGCGTAATTATTTAATTAGTTACCCTTAGTTAACCAGGAAATATCCACCTGGTACTATTGAGGTTCGTATCTATGCGTAGAGCCTACGTATTTAGGCTCTGTATGTATGCACCTGAATAGTACCCGTATTTTGCTAGCAGTATTACCCGCTTGCCTTTGTACAGCGTCGCAACGACGCCAGGAGTATGCCACCGATATGCAGCTCTCACCTCAACCCCCGTCTCTTGCGCTTCCATCTGGCTGCCAATTTATTTCCCTGACGTTAGGTACGCCCGCATGCGACAGAGTACCCCGGGAAGGAGGCCGCCGTCGATCGGAGGGGGAGGTTCGGCCTCCTCGTTTCCGTCAATGTCCCCGTCTGTTGCATCCTCTTGCGCTGCGACGGGCGAGCCGCGTTCCGCGCACGCGGAGGGAAGGCCAGAGATGGCCAATGGCAGCGCGTTTTCGCGTGACAGTATGGACAGCACGGAGCCGACGGTGGCAGAGACGCCGCCGCCGGCGGTGATGGTAGAGACGCGAGCGAGCGGTAGCCTCGCTGCCGTTGGCGTGCTTGGCGTGGTCGGCGAGGGTGAGAGTGCCGGAGGTGGCGGTGGTCGAGAGTCGCCCCCGGCGGAGGTTGCCCCGGGGCTGCCTGTAAGTGGGGCGGCCGCTGATGAAAAAGAAACAAGGGTTGAAGGGCTGCCGTCGAGCGAAACAGAAGGCAGCGGTAACGATGCCGGCGGGGGGGAGGCGGTTCTGGCAGGGGACGCAGGCGGCGCGGCTGACGTCGTGGCTGCCGCGATTGCTCGAGCTACCGCCGACTTTGCGAGGCTGCCGCCGCGGGTGCTCGGCAGTGATAAGCAAGCCGGTAGCGACAAGCCAACCGGTGGGAGCGGCGATAAGCCAGCCGGCAGTGACAAGTCAGGCGGCAGCGAGAAGCCAGCCGGCAGCGAGAAGCCAGCTGGCAGCGAGAAGCACACCGGCAGCAGCGACAAACAAATCGGCAGCAGCAGCAGCGACAAGCAAGCCGGCGAAACTGGAGAGAAGAGGGGGCTCACGGCGAGGGCTCGGAGTGTGGGGGGTGCGAGCTCGAGCTTAATGAGAGGGACAGCGTCGTCTTCTTTGCGCCTGAAATTGACCGCGCCTTCGACGACGGAGGAGAACGGACGCGGGGAGACATCGGCACCACGTACCGGGCGTCGCGCAAGTGAGAACACATTCCACAATGCTGTATTTGTCATGCTGCTGATCGAGGCTAATAGCTTGTTGAATGTGACAAGTGCCTCTACACAATACGAGTGGCGAGGTTACTTTCGGTACCGTTCTGCATGATACGATGCTGCTGGTCGAGGTTCACAACCTGTTGGGTGTGAAGTTGTCGGAAGTAGTCATGCGAGTCCTTTCTCGGTTGTGCAAGCGCTGAGAGTATGTTAGACCGTGCGTTACGCGTACGTGGGGACAATTCTTGCCGTGTGTAACCCTTGCGTGTGTAGCCCATCGCCATGGGATTGTGACAGGATGCAGCGCGATCGTATCGTGCAATTTTCACAGAATGCAGCGCGATTACAGTCGGAAGCCTCATCGACGCCTTAGTGCCGTGCTCAGCATTCAATCATCTTTGTCGAAAATCACAATTTAGGCAATTTCGCGTATCTCGACGGGCGGAGATGCTTTGCTTGATTCACAGTTTTGAGGCGTAAGGGAGACTTTTTTCCGGGTCACGCAGTGTGCTTATTAGTATGTGTTGCATGTTCTACAAGCCGACAATGCTGACGTAGCATTGAGCCGCGGCAAACCCTGAAACTGCACCCCCCTTCCGCCCCCCGCCCCGATCACCCGTTTCCCAGGCTCTGCTCCGCGCTCAGGTTTGACCCCGCGCGGCTCCGTGTCCACCTCCGGGAAAGCTGCCCCTCCCTCCCCTTCCGCGCGGTTGGTCCGTCCAAGCTCCTTCGCGTCTTCCTCCAGCGCGAACAGTTCCGGCATCCCGTCACGCGGCGGCGCTACCAGGGGCATAAAAACGCCTCGAGCGCGGAACTCCGTTTCAGGCCCCGTGGGCTCCGCGGCTGCCGCAGCTGCTGCGGCAGCCGCGGCCGCGCCGGGCGGAGGACAGCCGAGAAGGACCACGATACAACCTCCATCCCCCGCCCACGGCGTCGGTGAGCGGGCGACGGCGGGGGGCTCTTCTCGGCATTTCCCTGGGCAGGCCGGTGGGAGGGGATGGTTGGGCGAAAAGCTGGCCCGGAGCGGGAGTGGAGCGGCGTCCGCGGCTAGCCGGCCAGCGTCGACGCCGGCTGCGGGGGTGCAGAAGAAGCCGGAAGAGGCGGGAGGGGCGTCGCTGTCGCGGGCACAGATTGCGTTAAATCGGCATCAGGCCAGGATGGATCGGATTCGAGAGAAGCGCGAGGAGAGGGTGGGAGGCAAAGATGCGTCGTCTTGATCGCGTGTTTTTCGACGGACTGCCTCGCTTTTTATAGCGTGACGTTCGTTTTAGGCCCCCCGCGTTGAAGGTCTACCGGGATGCGGCGCATGTTGATGGATGGTTCCATCGGATGTAGGGAGGGCGTGCTTTCGAATCACGAACTGAACGCTGCTGGTGCCTGTGGTTCAGTTCTCCTGAGAGTTGCACGCGCCGGGTGGACGATAAAAGGAAGCACCGAGTATATACAGCAAAATCCATTCTTGCGCCTCGTACATTGGGGGAGGAGGCGCGGTAAAAGCGCCAAAACACTCTCCTCGTTCTCTATTTGTGTTCTCCCTGCTCTCCCTGCCCCCACGGAATGTGCGGCGTAACACTAGCAAGGGGCTGTCGAGGTTTAGATGCACCCACGCCGGCCACGGTCGGCTGTATGTTGTGCCTGCGTTTGTCGGCCAGAGTTGGACCCGACGACCGCCAGCTATTATTATGTAAGGGACGAAAGGCTTGACCTGCCGTCTCGCATTTGTATTGGAGGAGATAGTCCCACAACAAAGTTTCGTGCCCAATCGACAGCGAGACTTTGCGGTGTATGGGATGGGTGTGGATGGTGGATGTGACACCTCTCATGGTGTGGCTCTAGAAGATTCAGCCAGACTCGCCCTACCAGTGGCGTATGTCCCGTTAATGGGCTCACCTTTAAGTCGTGTAGTGCCCTAAGTAAGTATTTATGTTATGGTGTTTTCGTCTGTTTGACGCTCGCGGTGTTGTGCAGGCCCAGTAAGCCCGCGTGCTTTTTTTGTGCGCAGCTCGCCATCAAGTTTGGCTGTGGTGGCTTATCGTGTACGTGGTGGAACGTGCCTGATTTGCTTGGGGGCAGCGCCGCGTTGGTGACGGAGCGAGGTTGGGGACAGAGCGAGGAGGTTAGTGTGTGTCGTAAGAAATCGGAATTCCACTGGAATTCGCACACCTCGGGCTGTGTTGTAGGGTTATCAGAGGAGTGGTTCTTCTAAATGGACGAAGGCTTGTTGGCCCTGGCATCGTTTGGAGGGCATGTAGAAGTGGAGGTGGTAGCGATCTCATCATTATTGTCGTCACTCTGTACATCGATAGCAGAATATCGTGTTTTTTTGTTTTTTCTATCGTGCAAGCAGGAATAATAATACAATCTTTTCAGGTATAGTAATGGCGACGATGTTGCAGCCAACTACTGCTGTAATATTATAGGGGCAGTGCTGGGCTGTCCCTGCGCTTCCGGGCTGCTCTGAGCTCCGGTGTGGAGCCGTGTCGCACGGTCGACTACGGTTTTACGCTACCGTTTTATCGAGAAGTAGACGGGAATGGCTTCGTGCTGCATGTATATCGGGTACTTGGCGCATCTCCCATACCACAGGTGGTAGAATATAGAGCCGGCCCTATTTTACATGCTGCGTGGCTGTCGCTTGTTTTTGACGGTGGTGGTGGTGGTGGTGCAGGAACTGCTGTTTAGGGTCCTCAAATCAGTCATCGTACGATTGAGTTGAATTTTCGCTCGAACTGGCCCTTGTTTGTTGTTACGGTGGGTCATGAAGGGTTTCGTGGCGCTGTCGATATTGTTGCACGATGGCGATGCGGGGCTCTGTAAGGTATGCGGCCAGGAAGATGAACCGCGACTTAAAACGTTGTGGCCAAATTCTTCATTCCTGCGTCAGACCAGCCAAAACATGTCAGCGACTCGGCCTGTCGATCCATTTTGGCGTCGAAAGAGGCAAGCAGTAGTCAATGCCAGCAGCACGCTATATACTTATAACGGTAGGGGTAACCCTATTTTTTCGGAGGCTCCTTACTCTACCCCCCCCAAAAAACCGACAGATGCTGACCAAAAAATGTACGCTTAGCCCAACGAACAGTACCATGGCCTACTACCGTACTAGTACTTCGTATACAACGAACAATATCAGTAGACTTTACCGCGGCCTCGTACCCAAAAACTTACCAGATAAAGCTCCAACAATATTACGATTTTTGAGGTGGTCGTCCGCACGTTTTTTTTCAGATCATTCAACGAGTCATAACCTTAGCCTGGGTTAGGGTTGGGTTGGGTCGACGCTTTCTCTTGATTTGCAAACAAAAAACACCCAAAAACATAAAACAAAAAACAGGCTTAAAACCTCTCTATAAAGCGAAATAGTTTGGGTACTTTATCTGGTATGTTTCTGGGTACGAGACCGGTAAAGGGACCTCAACAAATATTGTAAAACTCAAATGGGGCCCCAGTGATATTTTTGGAGAGCTCCGTTAGTTAGCCAGAACCGTTCTGGCCAGAAACGAAACGTTCTGACCCAAAAGTGCCACTCCTTTCGCGGTACGCGTCGAAACATAAAAGAGGAACCGCTCTTTGGTTGACGAAACTTCAAACGCCGAAACTCAAGAGCGAACCCTTCGTTAGCGAGGAGCCGGTATGAGAGGCAAACTTTTTGTTCAACGGATAAACTTTTCCCCTAAGTTTACCTAGGGTTATCTACTTCGAAAATTCGAAACCTGCCTGTCTGTCTGTCTGTCTGTCTATCTGTCTGTCTGTCTGTCTGTCTGACGACACAACGAAGCGCCGGACGACGAGAATTTCCCCCCCAAACCGCTCCCAACGTTGACGCACATACCGCGCGAATCCCACACACATGCAAACAGTCTGGGACAACTTTCGGCTTCAACGGAGCCCAGCGCCTTCGGCTACGCGACCCAGGCGCACACCCCTCGCTACATTCTTGACCCCCCTCGAAAGCACAACAATAACCGCTCAATCGCTCAAGAGTCAGCACGAGTAGTATGGGTCGCAAAATGCATACAGTGCATCGATCACGACAGAAGTGGCATCAAATCGTAGAGACTCCGCTTGCCCACCGGGATTGGTGGACGCCGTTGTTGAAGTCGTTGCCCGCCGCACTCGTCGACATCCAGCACACCCAGCGTCCGTGCCGATGCTTCACCCTAGAAGATACGCGCTCTGTGGTCACAAGCTACGACACAGAGATCATGCCTTGTAGTGCATTTTAGGCAACGTAATGTCACGCCGCCATCGTACTGAGGACAAGCACAACACACATACGCCAGAAACCGACATACATCGAAAGAGATAAATAATACGACAGGAAACAAAAGTAATCCAAAATAATGATGAAATAGAAGATTGAGAAAAATAAAATTTTTAGTTAAATAAACAAACAAAATGAAGAGGAAAATGAAGAAACAATCCAGACGGAAAGGAGAGTCGCAGCTCGGCACATTACACCAGCAAAAAAATACGTAGCAGGTACCAGCACCTTGAAAAGCTAGTTAGTGTTTCATATTGTGTCGGAAGTTCCGATAAATCGGAAATCGTATCGGTAATCGTATCGGGAAAAAGTGTTCCGATATCCGATAAGAACGCCTTCTTCTAGCGAGGACGGGATGTCGCTCTACCACCCCCCTACTTTTGAGAGAGGGTCCAAGTTGAATAAATCGATGAGAGAGGGGTCAGGAGAAAAGCAAATGCATGCTCCTCGGCAGTACCATGACCTGTTTTTTCGTATTTTAGTGTTGTACCTGGTACGTACCTGATAGTCGCATCGTAGGGCTCTACTCCACGCAATGCAGCGGCAGCGCTATTAATAGTAGCACATGCATTTCCGATCCGCTTATCGGTTATCGTATCGGAATCGGACGTTTTGACCATCCGACACGATACGATAAATATCTGACCATTTATCGGATATGTACACCTCCTTTATTCGTTTCGCATGTTGTTATATTATTATTTCAGTGCTGCTCTATGCATCATGTAACAGGTACCAGGGATCATACAGCAGCACAAAACAAGGAGAGTACGTACCTATTGCTATTTATTTTTCCCTCCGACAATGTATCGTACGCGATTCAGTTCGATATAAATCGAGTATGTCTCTAGTTCCACTAACGCCTCTCTCCTACCACTCTGAGCCAGCAAATAGCCCTCTTTTCCTTCCTGGGAGTCTTCACCTTAACCCTTACATATTCATACAGAAGCTGCACCACGGAGCTCTTGGCCTTTTTAAGTCGCCAGTTACGCCATACCACGCACCTTCTTTATCCGGTTCGCATGTTGTTCTATTCTTCTTTCAGTGCTGGTGTATCATGTACCAGATACCAGGGATCATACAACCACACAAAGCAACGAGAGCACGTACGTATTCATACAGAAGTAGTGGCGACCGTCGATCGTTCGCTCGCGACCGTCGTGTCCTTGCTCGACGAGTTTACTCTCCACGCTGCAGTATCATGTACCAGGTTTCATAAAAACAACAACACAAAACAACGAAACTAAAACTACTAAATGGAAACACCTAGGGAACAGCAGGGCAACGATTGCCCTGCTCTACAGTTGTTTATGTGTGCGTAAAACGTGTCAAATCTGCTTCAGTGCGGTCGATTACCACTGTGCCTCTCTCCACAATATCCGTTCCGCACGCGAAAAACATCGTAACATCGACTTGACTGCGCGTAGCCCCCTCCCCCACAAAGGTTTGCACGACTTTATCAACCACCACCGACCCAGTACTATACCCCCGCTCGCTGTTCCCCTTATTGCCTATAATATTAGTAGTGTTTCTCGCTCCAGTTTGAACGTTCCCGGTACCAAGGTGGCTGCACGTAGCGCCCCCCCCCGCCCCCCCTCCCCACAAAGGTTCGTCAACGACCCTATCAACCGCCACCGACCCAGCGCTATACCCTCGCCCACTATTCCGATCAGTACTTCGCCTCTCATCAACACGAGCGAGTGCGAAGTTTCTAATGTTGACAACGCAAAAAAAAGGGACCCCTTTCGAGTTGGCCCCGAAAGCGTCCCGTGTACGCCGTATCCCTACAGAAACCGCAAAAAAAAAACGATAACCGGCTATTTGTTTTTCGACCAATCAACACAAAAACCACCAGGGCAGTACGCACACAAGTTGACGACAGTGACAACTACCTGGTATCCTGCTGCGGGGGGTCCTGGATAAAGCTAAACTATTTTAGTCCCCTGGAGCAAACGGAAGGCACCCAAGAGCCTCACCAAGGTACGAAGAAGAGGGCGCACAAAGGTCAAGCCTATGCATACCACTACCCTCAAGCCTTCGCCCGCTTGTTGTGTTGCATTTCTGCCGATGATGCGGTTTCTGTCTGCTGCGGGCGTGGAGTAGTACAGCCGGGAGTTTCGTTTCGTCGGTAACCACGTGGTCGGTAGTATTCGACGACCTACTATTGGTATGTACGGGTGGATCGTCGGGAGCTTCGTCGGTAGCACGACGGCCACGAAGAAGACAGAACGTGGGTTTATTTTCCCGCTCTGAAACGCCTCCCACGGTGTCCTCGACCAGCCCCCCCCGTCCCCTCTCAAGGCATTCAGTGGACGGCAGCTTAGCGGTGCTCGCAACGAGCGCTTCCGGCCTGTTTGGCAATGCTTGGGTAGAAAAGTGTACGTTGGCGTCTTTATTCCGGAAGGCTTGCTTGATTAGCCCACACATGCTTTCGGGCGATTTTGGGACGAGGCAGGAGCAGAGCAGAGCGCACAGGACAGAGAGGGGGAGGGGGGGTGGAGGGGTGTACTTAATTCGTGCATGGCCACATATAGTCGTATGATCATACTCGTAGATCCACGCACCCCTACAATGCCGGGACAGTTGGGGGGGGGGGGTCGGCGCTACACGCGGCGTATATAGCCTCGTTGGTATTTTGACGCGAATGGTAGCGTTGGCTGCAGTCAACCACTGGAGATGGAGAACGGAATGCCATTTTATATGGGTTTCCTGTCTCTCGAGTTTGGTAAGCTGGTGTTCCCGCACCACCAGGCGAAGATGAGGGCCGAGGATGAACACAGGGGGGGGGTGCCATTGTCTACTTAGTTTTTTATAAAACTGTTAAAAATACGACAGGTGTGAGTACTTTCTTTGCAGCTACTGTATGTCCTCAATCAAGCCATAAGTACAAAATGCAACAGGGGGCTGCCGTCAGCAAGACAAATCGTTCACCCCACAAAAAACGTGTCCACCACTTCCTTCCACGAACTTAATGGATAATGTAGAATACCTATATTCCGGTACGCCACACGGAGCTGGTTTTCACCCCAACCGGCTTGCGGCGGGACAGCACTGACAGCATCAAAGGTATGGAGGCCGCCGTACTCTATAATTTCCCTACTGTACTTTGCAGCTATGATATGATATGATATTATACGAAGTATGTATTCGTATTATCGCATGCCACGGAAGGGGAGCACCCAATTTTTTCTGACGCTCTTCCCTTGAGGAGCCGTACATCTTCTACCTCACTCACAAGCTGCCTTCGAGAAACAATCTACCCGTAACTCGACGAACAATCGATGCTGTAACCCTGAGAGTTGGGTTTTAAGGGGTTACCTGAGGGTTTTAAGGGGTTACCTGAGGGCTTTAAGGGATTACCTGAGGGTTTTCAGGGGTTACCTGAGGATTTAAGGGGTTACCTGAGGGTTTTAAGGGGTTACACAGAGGGTTTGAGGGTTTTAACCCCTTTAGAGCATAGGTATATAGATAGGCCTACCCAATGAAAAGTCTTAAAATATAACCGGGATTCGACTCTTCATTGGGTCCCTTTTAAGACTTTTCATTGGGTAGGCCTATCTATTTAAGACTTTTCATTGGCTAGGCGCAGCGGTAGGGGGGTCATTTTTCCAAGGTCCTTTTTTGTGTTTTCGGCCGCTTAGTAGGGGGCCACTCGGCCGAGTGACTAACCCTAGGTATTTCTCTGCAATCTTCAAAACTTTTACTTTTCTGCCTTTTTGTTTTCGCGATAGGCGTCTCCACGGGATTGGTGCTTTTTTAACCCTACGCCACGAAGACGCGTGCTACGATAGACGTTTCACTTTTTGGCCTTTTTTGTTTCTGAATAACGGGGCTCCTTAACCCAAAATCGTCCGAATGTCATTAGTGTTTAGCATTACCTGATATGATATTTTTTAATGCCTAGTCCATGGGTTTGCTCATCGGGTCGCCCTTCCAGTTTACTCAAAAAACAGTTTTCTGGTGTGATACGGAGCGCGTTCCTAAAGCGAAGAGCATCAGAAACAACATCATGGAACAACACCTCTATCGTAGCATGGGTTCCCCAACAACGTAATTAGAAGTTTGAGTCTGAGCGATGTGAAGTGCAGGGCTAGCATATTCGTACGAGTGGCCAAAACGCGGCAGTGAAAATAGATAAGACATACCCCCTACCCTACCCATAGCACCAGAAATTCCATTCCAATGGTATTGGGTACCTGGTAGCTATTAACAATAACCTCCTCGGGTTCAGGAGCCCCCCCCCCCCGCCGACAGTTACAAAACGTTTCACACCTCGGACGGATCAGCTCACCGTAGCTCGAGTTGTGACAGCGCTTTTTGAGGGTATCACACCTCGCTGACGCGTGCTACGATCATAGAGGTACTACTTTTCGGCTAAAATACTTTACTTTCTGAACGATGGAGTTCCTTTATAGCCCAAAATCGTCGGGATTCCATTCTATTTTTTGCAACATAATTTCCTGTGTACCTAGGCCATGGGGTGGTTCATCGGGTTACTTAAAAGCTCACAATACTTCTCAAAAGTTGGGGTTTAGGATGAGGTACAGAGCCCCCCAAGTGGGAAACCCTAGAAAAAAGAAGGTGCACCTAGAGATATCGTAGCATGTGTCCACTGGTGAGCGCTACGTGAGCTACATGAGCTGCACATTGTTTCCCCGGAGCTACAGGAGGTATTACATTGTAGGTCATCTGCACAATTTTTGAACGCTTGAGCTATGCACGAAATATGAGCTACAGTAGCTCATGAGCTGTCCGGGGTGGGAAACATTTTTTGCCGAAGGCAGTGCTACCCATGTCGAAGAGACAAATGATCCCCCTCTTTTTTTCCCCGCGCTCACGCTTCATCGAAGAGGTTGCCCTCACAGTGCACTGCCTCCAACGCTGCCCGACTCGACGGTACCGCCTTCAGAAAAGCTTGAGCCGCCTCCTCCGTCAGGAAGTTGTACGACACCGTAAGGGACTGGAGCGACGGGCTGCGAGAAAGAGCTGACGCGAGTGCCACCCCCCCTTCATCCGTCAGCCGGTTCTGTCGAGCAGGGTAAAAGTAGCGTAGCAGAGTGAGCATGCAGAAGCGCCACCGGAAATTATTTCTTCTTCAAACACTGCAGACGGCGCAGCATGCGGAAGTGCCACCGGATTAGTTATTCGTTCTTCAAACACACTACAGAGGGCGCCCGCTCTTAAGAAATTCGGTCGCAAGAAATTGAGGCTCGCTTTTTCACGACAGACAAGAAATTTGACCGAAAAAACGGCGCTAAGGGTCGGGGTGCCATACAAAATTCCATACAATAGCCTGTGTTCAATCAATGTTGGCCACAAAATAATAAACTGAGGCTCCACGCCAAAGTGAAGGTTCTTCCTGGTGGGTGCATTCTGATCTTTTCTGCCACGCAAATAACTGGTGAGAGCCAAAATGTACAGCGTACACCTGTGCATGTCAGGAAGATAAACCACCAGGTATGGTGTAAAAAGCACAATAGTCTGACTTCCAGCAGGGTGTTGGGGGGAAAATAGCCGGCGGCGAGAACAGGGGGGAGTGGGAAACACATGAAATACTAACAAAACCTTCGCCTGACAACAAACGCACAATTTGTGGGGACAATACACGATGAATGGCGTTGCGGACAAGTGTTGTAGTAATTTGTGCATGGTAACAGGAAGAGTGCTCTCGTTGTCGACACAGATAATCACATCGATGTTTGCTTAGGTGGTTGGACTACGTCGTACGTACGTAGGAGCGGTGTGATAAAAAAAAAGACATCCAAAGCCACCGCAGCCTCGATGTCGTGGTTACGTTGCAGTATTGTGCTTGTTTGCCTCTTGTTTCGCGAGGCGGGGACGCCACATGGGCAAGGCAGGTCCCAATATTTAAGTATGACACGTGCTCGTGGTGTCCGAACCCCAACCCCACGAAAAACGTATCTACCAGCGTGCCCTTGAAGCACCCCAATGAATTACTGAACTCTCACTTGTCCTAGGTCGAGGATCTTGAGACGAGAAGGCGACCCACGGGTTAGCGAAGACGCGCTTCCTCCTTCATTTTCATCATCGACTGTCCTCAGGCGGCCTCCCACAAGAGCGTGGGCTAGTGCTTCAACCCCTACGTCCGATATCACGTTGGCTAACAACGCAGACAGCGGTTGGTAATGGTTTCATCCAGGCGGGGGAAGGGGGGGCGGGGCGGGGTACTCATTGTCATGCATGGCCGTAGTCTTGAGACCATAGACCCTCGCATCCCTACTAGGCCGGGACGGGGCACATCGGGTGTTTACCGATCAGGCAGACATTGGTTGCACCAAGCGCAAAGTACCGTGAGGTGTTCAGCGAGTTGCATGAAGGGTGAGCTGCATCCATCCTACTAAGAACCGCTTGTGAGGCGGACTTCGGTACCTCGTGCGTACATTCTTGCGTATGGATGACAGCATCCAACGAGTTGATTTTTTTTCTGATGTGGCCACTTCCAAAAACAGCAGTAGATATTCCTATCTAACTGCCTCGTGCGTGCCTTACCATATACCTGGTATACAGCACGCAGGGGGGGGGGGGGGGG
>JAYJME010003473.1:0-12059 GCA_036873775.1 Costaria costata | reverse complement strand
GCACCTACTACGGCAACGTCTCTCCCGGCGAAGGCAACTGCGCCATCGAGCACCCCATCCCGTCCATGTACCGCGGGATGATTCCCATGGCTATATCCCTCCATGATATGTACGACGACTCGACCATGTGCGGGGCCTGCATCGAGGGTACCGGCACCGGGCATGGTGCAGGGAAGAACCCCATCAAGGGGAAGTTCAAAGGTTTCGTCAGCGACAGCTGCGAGGAGTGCGCCAAGGGTGACCTCGACTTCGCGAAGAGCGGCGACGGGCGTTGGGACATCGAGTGGAAGTTCGTGGAATGCCCCTCCGGCGGCGATCCGTCCTTCATCTTCGAGGGGAGCAACCAGTGGTACTGGAAGATCCAGCCCCGCGAGACGAAGTCGCCCGTGACGCAGCTGTGGGTGGACGGTAAGAAGGCGACAATGACCCAGGACAATTTCTTCACCGCCTCGGGGGGTCCCTTCTACGGCGAGCAGGTGGTGAAGACGACGACCCTGTTTGGCGAGACGAAGAAAACGAAGGTGTCTTTGTGAATCGGTGCAACGCGGGGCTTCCTAGTCTAGAGGTGAGTTTACGTGATGGTAGTTGTAGGCGATATTCACAGTACGTACTACAGTATTACTACAAGTAGCACAGTAAGTAGTCTATATACTATATATATGCAATTCGCCCAATTATGATGGAATCAGGTACAAGAACAGTACCGGCCCTCACACAACAAATCTGAAATCGTGCTCAGACCGGCTTTCTCATTCTGGGCGCGCGCGAAAGCACACTTTGTTTTTTTAATTATGCTGCACTTTAATATTTGGATATTTCGATCGTCTGCAGCTGCTGTCAATCCGTCTGGTGGCGGTGGTGCCACACATACGTGGTGTCTTGGGTCCAGGCTAGCCACAGCAGGAAGGGGTCAACTTTCTTAGAAGTTGGGCAGTGACTGTTAGGCCAATAGCCTAGGCTGAGAGTTTTCCTGTTTGTTTTCTTCATTTTTTCAGGCTGACTTACTTTCTCGTGAGTTCTCTCTTATCAGCGGGCCGGGACACTGTTGTTTTCTAGTCAATTTAGTTTGGACATTAATGATCAGAACCCACGATGGAAAACCCCGCCTCCCAATATACCTCTCTATTTCTACTAACCACAATATGCCCCCCGTGTAGTAGTATTCCTGTACTGTATTCGTAATAATAATAGTTTACTCCGTCGCTGTGGATGCACCACCTGTAAGGGCATGTCTCTCTTCGTAAAGCGGTGTGGCGGCTATTCTGTCCTTCCTATGAGCGCGGCGAAGAAAACAGTGCCCGCGTAGACTACCCCCTCCCTGCCTGGCACTGCACTATTATTATAGACTACACAGTAGTCTACACCGGTTGGTTGCTGTGTAGTTTTCCAAATAATCGCTGCTTGTAGTAAGTGTTGTTTTTGCGTGATGGTGGCAACACGTTTTGAGTTAACTGCTAACTGTATGTTTTGCACTTCTTCTGTATTGCTTTGTCTTCCAAATAAGTACCAGGGTTTGAGAGTTGTGTTTTTCTTCGCGTGATGGTGGCACACGTTTTGAGTTGGCTACTCTCTCTCTGTTCACGGTCGCGCTGGTACTCAGTACAGCAGTACAGGACGAGCACACGACTACCGTATAGTGGTAACATTTATAGCTTCCGATCCGTGTGCCACTGTTTTAGCATTCGCGCGTGACATCACATAAAAACATACCATAACATCAGAACGTCTCATCATTAAAAAAAAATATATATACTCCATACTATTTGGGGTACCATAGTAAATAGGACCCATGGTACGCGCCAAAACCTATATATTCCACTAGTTTTCCTAACCATACTTGGTCCTGATTACTATGTGACCCCGTAATGTTGTAATGTCATAATTCAAGACGCTGTTGTACTATAACGGGGGACCATAGTTAATAGGACCAAATGTTGTTAGCAAAAATAGGGAAATATATAGATTATGGTGCCTACAGTAGGTCCTGTTGTGTATATCTATACAGTAGGTCCTATTAACTACCATGGACCAAATCTTGTTGGCAAAAATAGGGAAATATTTAGTTTTTTTTGGTGTCTAACTTTATTAACTAGGGTCCACCGTAATACTGTACTGCTGTAGTTCTTTCCTGAGGTAACAAACTCTTCCACTCCAGAGTTAATATTGGAGTCTGCCCTGTGACCACGGGCTTGATTTTTACGACGAGTTACTGTAGTAATGTGAGAAAAACAATAGTTCATCGATTTCATCCTCTCACCCCTCATCGTGAACTTAATTTGTAGACTATACAGGCATGAATAATATTTTCGCAACATCTAAAGTTCCCATATATTATTCTGCGAAGAATACGCCATCTTCAGTGCCGCCCCGCTATCGTCGGTGCGGATTACAATCGATAACGTTATTTTGTGTGTCTTGATTCGTTAGCATTGTGTCTTGTCCACGTCGGCTTTGTTTGTATTTATCTCTCGTGCTGACACTGCTGTAGATATTATTTTATTGTTATTGTTATTGTTTTGTTTTGCCATCACCCAATCTCATTGCTATCTAATACTTCGAGGTGTGAATGGACTGTTTGCCATCCGACAATGCACAGAATGAGCGTCAACGTCGATCAATCATACATATCCCCAAAAAGAAGAACACACACGTCCATCGCCCAGAAAAATCCCGAGAAAGAACAGTAAAACCAAGCGCCAAAGTAAAACAGCAAAAATGAAACCTATGCGCGTTTGAGGTATGGTATACTTCTGTAGTCTAACCCAATAATGTATCCATATATATATGATATATATCATACACACACTACTCTGTACTACTCTATTATTAGTAGTACAGTTACGGTGTGTGCTTGAGCATAGTGTATACCGGCATGTTTCCTTCTTGCCCAAAGAGTCGACGCCTTTCATTTTGACCTGCCGTTGCTGACAGTATCACCCAAGATAAGTGCCACGAGAAGAGCCATCTCGTGATTACAGTACAGTGTGCATTCTGCACGTGTTTTCATGCAGCCGTTGGTGGCGTGAGGGTGCGCCTACGCAGAGCTGTAGCGGGCAAGCCTTTATAATATGTGCAGTAGGTTCGTGCACACCAAAACATGCGTTGCCCTCCGCCGGTCACAATTTATATACTCCGTAAACACATCTCCCACCATCTAGTTTAGGCTCTAACCTTTTACACTTTCCCTTGGTCGCTCCTTGTCGCCCCCCACGTAACCTCAGGCCCGGCAAGAACTCTGCGAGGCGATATTCGCTCCCTTCGCTAGAACCTTGCCCCGGGTGCGTGCAAGGCTCGATCGCTCGCTGGGCACACCACGCCTCTTCTTCTTCTTCTTCTTCTTCTTCTTGCCGTGGAATCTGGCGCGCGTAGTATCTTCTGCCCACGTCTACTGGCGGAGCTACGAGTCCATCAAAACTGCTTGTTGTTATTCGTTGTATTTTTTGGAGCCTTTGTGTTGAGCCCTCCTTGTATAATCATATGCAATACAGAGTCCCTGAATTCGCCTATTAATTGTAGAGGGCTGTTGTCAGTACATTTTTGTTCGTTTGTCAGTACAGTACATTGTTGTTCATTCCGTCGAGGGAGGGAGCAGGGCTGATGCAAGCATCTGTAGCAACAGGAAGACCAGCAATCGAACCTACTGTTATCCGGTGTGTTGATTGAGCGATTCCGTGTCGTTGCGGTTGCGTGTTTCTACAGACTGATTCGAGCGAGCTCTTCGTTGTCGCCCTATCTAAGACGAAGCTGTTCGAATGTGCGGATTGGTATCGCAGAGCCCTGTGTAGGTCACGTTATCCATGGGAGGGAAATTTTGAGTAAAGTGTCGACCTGTCGATATTTTGAGTGTAGCGTGTTTTGACGTAGATATCGATTCAACAGGTACCCGTAGATGATAACGGAGGGAGGGGTAGAGATCGCCTAGAGGTAGAAGTCCTGTTTGTCACCAAAGAGGACGTGGCTCAAGTACGACTTATTCCCTGTCGTTCCGTGTAGTAAGCATGTACGCTGTGATCGTGTTTGGGTATATTTAGCACCAGAGACGATTGCGCATGCCAATCTAATCGTACCGTAGTTGACTCGTGGTTTTGAGGCTGCTTGCGAAGTTGTTGCCGGTCGGGACGTTGCGAGGTGTAACGTGCGGCCCACCTCTGACTCGATGCAGCTTCAGAAGAGAGTGAAGAGTCTTCGGTGCGCATCTGGTTTTTTAGATGTCCCGTGTGTTGTTCTAAAACAGTGCCCTTTTTGTTGATTTTTGAGTATAATATATACCGTGGTAAGAGTTTTGTGGAGACATCAGTGTCAATGAGATCTGCCCGACGATGGCGTGGAGCAAGTTCAGAGACCTGTCTTCCAAGATCGAGCCGCAGATGATTAATCGTTGTTTCTTCACGACCAACATGTGTTGGGAGAGAATCGTGAGATATGCTACTTTGCATTGCCTTACGGCCGATGGGCTTTGTACCTGGACTGCCGTCAAGTTGTTTTAGTTTTACTATAGAGCACTAGAGAGATGGGGGAAGCTCTGTGGGGGAGGCAGGTTTTGTGCTACAGTTTACACGAGTTGACATGTAAATTATATTAAAGAAAATGCCCTACAGGGAGGGGAGGGGGAGGGGTTACCTCGCTTGATAACCTGACTTTCATGAAGTGAAGCTGTCGATATGCTGTGTGGAGGTTTGAGAGAACGGCGGTTTTCACACAGAGTGGTAAATGGGCGTGGTTGGTGTCGAAACAAATGTGTGCCCGGTATGATCGGGTTACGCAAGACAGAGTCGGTAGCGTGACGACCTTGTCCTTGTGGTTGAAGTTTTGAGATCGTGTGTACGTCCGATGTTGTACCGATGTAGGCGCGGGGGAGCAAGGAAGAAGCTCACGGCCTTACATATCAAATCAACGTAGCAGGTGGCGTTCGTTCTACTACGGAGAGTCCTTCAAACGAATACATTTTTGCAGTTCAAATATGCGACACCGAGTGTGCCGCTTGCCTATATTATTAGTGACCGACTAACACATGCCGGTACACTCTAAACTTTTATTTTTCTGGTTCGGTTTTTCCTTCCGGACAATAATTGCTGGGTCCTGCTCTCGGACTACAGATCATATGATGGCGAATATTGAGTTGATGGGAGAACGGCAACAAAGACAACGAACGGTCTCCCGAGCACAGCAGCAGCTCTTTGTTTTGCTGTCGGCGCCATCGCCTGTGTTGTGCTTCAAAGTGCTCCCGAAGCAGCCTATTCTTCACGAATGGTGCAATATTACAGTGCTTGGCGTTGTCTTAAATCTGTTTAATTGTTGTGTATATTATTACTGATTCGTACAGTTTGAGCTCTCGTGTGACTTTACAGCACTCTATTCCAGACATACTTTTAGTTTTTTCAGCGATCACCACATGTTGTACGTTCCTTGTTGGTTGCGTGCATGCTGCCAGAACGAGACGCAGAGAGAATGCGGAGCAGATAGCAAGTATACGCGTGGCTAGAAAGAAGAGCAACTACAGTAGATGCAAGACAAGTCTGGGAGCGCGCAGCGGAAATGGTTATGTTCCTCCAATATGCGACTGGGGCCAACAAAACAGCTGAAAAAAAACTGCAAGGAAAGAAATCGCACTTCGTATTTTATGTTTTCACTTACTTACAGTCCGCTGCTTCCTTGTTTCCCTTGGCGTTTGACAATCATTGTACTGCACCATATTTTTCTTCTCAGCCTGATATGAATCGGGGAATGTAGCGCACAGCATATGACCCCTTCCATCGCTCTTCTCGAAAGCTCCATTAGCCCCCTTTACCCATCACTATGCATACAAAACTGCACCCTGACAACCCCTACCACAAGGGCCAAGCCCCCCTCCCCCTAAGCACTTTAAAATAGCGCTATGTGTGACGAAGACCAAAGTTTGGTCGGTTATTACGTGGGGGCGGTGTCTTGTATGAAGCACATATATATGTAGCTATAAATAACATACGACGAGTATTATGTGGTGGTGTTACTGTATGTCAGTGGGTTCGTGAAATATAGGGTGCAGTCAACATATATCAGCATACAACCAGCGGCACCGACTTTACTCTTCTCTCTGAAGGCCTCGTACCGAAAACATATCTCTCGATGCCAGAACGAATGTCTGCACTTCACAAAACAGCGAACGTCTCATGTCTACGCCGTTATCTCCTCAAACAATTCCCCCTTTCTCTCTGCGTTTCTTGCATTATTTCTGCGTTTCTTGCTTTCTTCCTGCAGAGTCAAGTCGGTCTTCGCGCGCTTGTACGAGCTGCCCGCAACCCTTCCTTCTCGTACCATAAACCCATAAAGTACACGCTCTGGCCGCACACGGGCACTCGAGTGTCGACCGGGACCCATGCTACGATAGAGGTGCACCCTTTTTTCTGGGGCTCTTAACTTTAGGAGCTCCATATCACACCCGAAAACTGTTTTTGAGTATACTGGAATGGAAATCCGGCGAGCAAACCCATCGACTAGGCATTAAACAATTTATTTTTGCTACACAATACTGATATTCGGACGATTTTGGGTTAAGGAACCCCGTTATTCAGAAATAAAAAGGCCAAAAAGTGCAACCTCTATCGTAGCATGCGTCCCGGGTAACCTAGCGGAACCAAGCGACGTTGACTTATTATGCGTGCAACACACCTGGTATATGTCTCGAATGTGGGACTCCCGGCGGACACATGCTTATAATCATCGCGGTCTGAACGTTTGCTTGAGAAAAGTGCGGAGCTTGAGACTCTTTGATTCATGTCTCGACGTCATTGCGTCTTTTGCTGGGCCACCATGGGACTCACCCATCTCAGTCACAACGGGCACCATTGGGAAAACCATCGGAAACCGTGGCAACCCACGGCATTCACCAAGGTTTTCATGCAACTGCCAAGCATTGCCGTGGGTTTCCCCGGGATCCCATACGGCATTTGACGCGGGTTGCCTCATGTTCCTAAGGGAACCCATGGCAATTCACATGGGCTTCCGCGGGATTCCATGGGAACCAACGGGAACCCATGGGACTTGCCATGGATGTAATGGAAACCCGAGGCAACCCGTCGCAATTTCCATAGGAACCCATGGGATCCCTTGTGGCAATTATTAAGGGAACTCACAACAATCGCCAAGGAAGCCCTTGGGAACCCGAGGAAACCCATGGAAATCGTCAACATTTTCATGCAATTGCCACGGGTTGCCATTGATTCCCATGGAAGTTGCCACGGGTTTCCACGGGTTCCCGTGGGCGTTCCCATGGGTTCCCACGGCGAGTTTTGACGCGACTTACCAACGCGTACTAAGATAGGGATGTCGCCTATTATTCTCTGAGGGTGTTTACGTGAGGGGCTCTATACCTCGTCCAACAACCGAGTTTGCGAGAAACATATAAGCTATTATACGCCCGATACACAAACCCGTTGGCTAGGTATCTAACTTTGACAAAATAGTAAATACGCATCGGATCTTCTAGTAGGAGTGTCCGCGTGTGGCCTTGTGGTGGATGTGCTATAGCCAGAGGTTTGGCGCGAGCCGCTGTTACACGGGGCTCGTGAGCTTCGCCCAGAAGAAATATATGACACTGACAGGTGGCTCTCCTTGGGCCAAAACGAAGAAGACAAGAGAAAATACGAATAAAGGAATTGTGAGCGAGGTGGGTGCAATCTGGTAACCGACCGGAGATTGTCTTCGGTCATCCGGTTATTTGACGAAACTAACCGAAACCGAACGGAGGGTTGGTCTGCGAGCGGAAACCTAGAATTGGCCACGCTTTTGGCTGTGGCGCTACGAGGCATGTGCCCGGCGACATCGAACCCTGAAAACGTTTCCAGCTGGGTCGCAATCTCACCACTTACGAGTACGCGCTTCTGCAGCAGATCCTGGAGCTCCGTGCGTTTGATTGAATTCAGCGCTGGCTGTGCGTCGACGATAATCCAATATTTCCTCGTCGTCGTGTTCAGCCACATATTTAAACGGGCCTTCGCAGCAAGTTTGCCGGCATGGCCCTCTGGCCCTGCCAACGCTTGTGGTACGGCGCCGCTCTGCAGCGCGCCTGGCCCCACTCCCCCTCCGATCGGTCTACCTGGTCCTGCCGCGCCGCCCAACAGCCCGTCCTGCAGCATTCCTTGCAACTGGACCAGCCTGTCAGCCTGATGGGCGAGGCAAATACCAAAATCGTCGAGGCGTGCTTCCGTGAGTGCGCGTAAGCCGTCGAGGTCCATCTGGCCGCCCTCGCCCCCCCCCTGCCCGGCCTCACCTCTCACGTGCCCGGCCCCATCGTTGTTGTGCTCGGCCCCAGGGCCGACCACTGCGTCGCCAGCAGCGCCCGCGCCACGCCCGCTCATCGTGTCCATAGATCACCCGATTTGCAGCTCCTTCGGACCAAAGAAACGAGCACTTTCCGGCCGGTTATTGGGTCGGTTACTACACTAAAATGGTTATTTTGCGCCGCGTTCGCACCCCCACAAAACAAAAACCAATTTTTCGAGTGCGCGTCGGTCGACACATCGACACAACACCATGTGACCGTATTACTCGCGTTGCAAGACGCACGGCACAAATCACGCGAAGGTTGACGATAAAACGGTTCTACATGGTCTACCGACCGGCCCCGCAGCCTGTATGGGCGGTGGCGGGGCTATATTGATATAACCGGACGGCCTGTTGACGTTGTTCAGCTTGTTGTTGTCGAACACGCCCTTCCAATACACTTCGAAGTATATATATAACTCTATAACGTCGTACTGGTATAATTTATACGCAGTACGTACATACCGGTAGTACACTGAGATGCGACAACGTTGGTGCTACTAACCTGGGCGAGTAGGTGCGTGGACGTCGTACGAATAAACAAGGGTCAGCCGTTGACCAGCGGGCAGCGTGATATATGGGGTGGAGGGATAGAGGATACATGGCCAGTGGAAGAGCACAGCACATAACGTATAGGAGGGAGTGTGTCTATTCTATATCGCCTCGGTTACTGTCAAGGCCTCCATCTGTCTCCCAAGTGGTCTCCCGCGTCGATCAAAAAACAAATATACACCAGATTATGGGCTCTGCGATCCATATGCATCTAGTTAATGTGTACCTGGTAGTCACTACGCACGAGTACCTGAGTATCTTTGTTTGGAAACCGTTTGGATATCGGATAAATGCGGCGAGAATGTTGTTCAGTACGTTCTTCACTATTCAGTATGAATATATCGTACATCCAACCTGCCTTGGTCGGGACGTGGTATCATTGCAGGATATCTAGCTTGCCACCGTAAGTACCGGAGAACGTTGCTGAAGGACGGACTGCCGGCCAGTACAACAACTCTGACGGACTGTCGGCCAGGACAGCAGCCCGTAGAGTACATCTGCCCGTAGTATGGGCATTGTTCCGTGAGGATCAGGCCACGGCCACGCCTACCTCGATCCCTCCTGCTCCTCCTTGCCCCTTTTTTCTTTCACTTCTCCTTTTCTCTTCTTCTTTGTTTATGTTCTTCTTATGGCCATCTAAGGGCCTTTCCAAACAATGTATTTCTTCTTTATCAAAAGCGATCTTGATAGACACTTCGGTGCCACCTCTGCATCTCTTGCTATAGAGACAGAACCTCGACACTCATCATGCTTTCAGATCTTTCTTTCGGGTTATAAACCTCGACCTTTGATCTACGCATCGATAGGCACCGAGCAGCGACGTCCCGCTGAGTTTGTCACGCTCTTCCAAGAAGTTCCAAGAACGGTCTGCTCTTTCTGCAGTGCGGAGTAATTTTCTTCATACATCAAGATCAGCCTCGACATCGAGGCATCACGTCGACGTCAAATTCGTCGGGAATGTTCAAGAGAGGAGACTGCTCTCACGCTTTCACACGTGAAGCAGGTAAGGAGACTGCTCGCGCTATCACGTGTGCAGCAGTTAAGTCGTTATTTAAACCGTTTCGAAGCGCTACTACGCACGAAGTACGTAAACATAAATTCGTCCTCGTGCAATTTGACATAACGAGACGAGTAGATCCAAACGCACTGCAACACGCAGTCAGGTCATTGACGAACCAGCTACTTAGCGCAGCATCGGGGCAATCGCCTCTTGCCTATACAAGGCGTTCACACCTATACGGGGTATCGGGAGGATTACCTCCTGCCTATACGGGGCATTCACACCTATACGGGGCATTCACCTCCAGCAACTGCTTTCACGCTTTCACGCTCGAAGCTAGAGCCAGACTCGGAGAACTCGAGCATTCTTCCAGCAGCTGCTTTCACGCTTTCACGCGCGATGCACGTATTTAGACTCCGAAGAAAATACTTTAACAGTCATGCGTAGTTACGGGTTTCGCTCAATACGAAGGGGCGTCAATACGAGCAGCTGCGACCTGATCGCACTGCCAATAGTGAGGTCATCGGGTTCAAAATTGCTTTGCACGCTATAAATCGATGAGGAAATAGCTTTCGTTGCACACAAGCAATGTAACTTGCATCGCACGGACCAACACGGCAGCTTGGAGTGTATGGTTAACTGGAGGGAGATGAAACACTTCAATCACCGTCATCCCGCCACGGTCAAAACGGCCAACACAACATCGACAACACGTCCTCATCAACGACGATGGATGTATACCACCCAGCTGCATCTGCTCCATTAGTCACACCGACTATACTGCTGCAACTTTCGCAGCTAACCTACGTTATAAGTCTAGTACTCGTACGACCATCAGCGCTTCTGCACTACTCGTATGACCTCCCGAAGGCATAGGGACCTCCAACCAACATCACCGCCATCAGCCCGACAGCGACAACGCTGGTGGACAACTAAAGCTCTGCCGCACCCGCTCCATCACCAGCTACGCCTGCTGCAACTACCACAACTGCTTCGACTGCTTTGATTACCGCAGCTTCATCGTGTTCTATGCGTACAACTCGTACAGCTACGACAAGTACATACAACCTCTGCAACATCTACATGTAACAGCAGCAACGTCTTCTCGTTCATCTTAACATCATCTGCAACCTTAGCATCCACGACTACTACAGCAGCGCGGAACAACGTTAACCCTTATATATCGGCCATGCTTAACACGGGCTTACCTCTCAGGTATCCCTGTGGGCTTGAAGACCTCCACGAGCTTCAGGGAAGCAATGGCCCCATCTCATCATGGGGCAGGCACAACTCGTACTACTCCTATTCCACAGCAATTCCCTTGCAGATATGCTTTTCAGCCCTTCACACCAGGATCAGGGCGGATAATGCGGCCATCTACTCATTAATCAAAGGCCAGCTCAGCGACACCAGCACCAACGGCTTAACTCATGCACATGGCCACCGAGATCTCCACCATATCCTGGACTAGCTACAGTACGTGGCGAGACTCACCATAACACCAAACCAGAGCTTCGCTCGGCTCTCGGAATATTGCATCAAATCCCATTTTCGGGTGTTCCGACAGTTGTTTGTTGCACTCCTGTCTGGGACTGAAAAAACTATATTGCGCCGCATATTGAGCGGTAAAATTCAATCGATGGGTGGGACATCACGGCACTACAACAGCACCTCGAGCCAAGCCGCCGGACACCCTCACGATCATCACATCGTTCATCATCATCATCATCATCATCATCAGCAGCAGCAGCATCACTTCACAGCCATATATCTACGAGTATATCGTCCATCATATCTCCACAGCAGCATGGACACGAAGATCAACGCTTCTTCATGTACAACACTGCACCTCACCAGGGAAGTATAGGAACCTTCAACGCAACGAGCTACCAGTAGGCCGTTTTCATAGGATTTTCTTTTTTGTGTTTCTCGGGGGGGTGTTTCTTTCGTACTTTAGATTTCCTTGTTGGCTCTGCCGTATAGTATTCGTACGCATGAGTACAAGCATCATACAGGCCAATAAAACCGACTGGTACGTACACGACTACGTCTACTAGTTACCATGATTTCGAGTTTATTATTTATGGTTCTGTTGTATAGGTTTCTCTCTTTCGAGTATAGACTTACTGACTAATACCTTTCTCACGGATTGCCCATCCCTGGCCTCTCAGAGCTCCCACTTCGACACCGCCTCCTTCCATTACTT